>CM059195.1:4839689-4871165 GCA_030323885.1 Branchipolynoe longqiensis | reverse complement strand
ATATATATATATATAAAGGTCACTGCGACAGAAAGGTAACAAACATGAGTTGGGCTGAGTACTATTTTTTATTAGTCTCTGGCAGGACTGATAAATATGCCCACCAACAAAAATCGAAATTCAGTGAGAAGTGAGTCCAATATGGCGCTGTACAGGTGGCGCCCCATAGGCGCGCGTGCCGAAGGAGGTTGGCGCGCGACTCCAACTCAACAAATAACAAGTACGGACAATAATAAATACAATTAAACCTATATGTGAGCTCCGTTATTTATATAATTATAATGTTATTATAATGCACATAAAGGTCACTGCGACAGAAAGGTAACAAACATGAGTTGGGCTGAGTACTATTTTTATTAGTCTCTGGCAGGACTGATAAATAAGCCCAAAACCTACCAGGTCCCCAACCCAACTCAAACAATTTCATCCGCTAACCTTGCCGCCACTCTCATGTCATTCATTATCCTTGTAGTCAGTGGTGTTTTTAAATACTCAAACACTGCATTACTACTCCAGTCTCCTCTCGTACGTATCTCCTCTAACGAGGCACCACACATTGACAAGTACGTGCATCCCCCTCTTCGTAAAGAGTGCGATGACAATAATTCAACATCCAAACCAACTCGACTCCCAAATATTTTGAGTGTCGACTGGTAAATTTCATAAGATAACGGGAAATTCCCTCCCTTATTATCCGGCAACAAAAACGCCCAATCATCACCTGCGGCTGGCCTATCCTCAAAATGTTTTTCAGTCCAATGGGCTGCACATAGCTCCAAGTCTGCACAACGAGCTATAGGAATGATTAAAGATCTTTCTGCGAACTGAATTGTCTTCGAATTACGAACCTTCAAAATCATCCCCCATGGGTACATTTTAAAGTCCTTCCTACGGAGCATGGCCCTTGAATGAGTCACATTCGACTTCCTCAACAATCCCCTGAAGCTACAGAGGACAGCCGCCCGCCAAGCAATATGACCCGAACTAGTCGATAACTGAGAAAAAATACTCTTCAACATATTTGGCAATAATGGCATGGCCTGTTTAGGTGTATCTCCAAGCTCCCTCCGAATCCCTCGCAACGTAGAAGAAATTATAAAGTCCGAATAATCAATAGCTACCGCTCCATTTCTTTTAAGAAAATAATTTAGTCCACTTAAATAATTAATAATCGAGGAATACTTCAAAGTCCTAGCCAACCAGGTCGCATATAAAGCCACCTGTGACGAGTCGCATGGGATGGGGGAGTGTGTTGCGGAAAATTCCTCCACAAAAGTCAGATATTTTTTCACCTGCACCTCCCTAGCCGTCACAGAGTTAGGAGCGTAGGAGTTTAGTTGGAATGCCCTCTGCTCATCTCTAAGTTTATCGATCCCTGTAAAGAGAATGACCGTTCAAAAATAATACCACAGCATAGACATTTATCACAATCTGCTTTATGTATGACATCCTGCATATAACGATCATTCAATCTACTCAATCCATCCGTTATAATATTCGACTCACTTGCAATGTGCACTGCGGTAAATACAGAATTATATTTTATGGATAACCAAAATAGTCTTCTTACATAATGCATTATTAGCTTGCATTTCGACCTTCCTGTCACTAACGCTGACTGTACCGTGGCACTATCCGTCACCATAACTACCGAGTCCCCTTGCCATCCGGGTGCCCATCTCTCCACCGCTGCATATACCGCCCACATTTCTTGTATATTAATATGGGCATCTAACACTTTACTCTCAGGTTGGTCATAGTGGTGACCCACCACCTCCTGTAACTTCCTATCGACTTGCTTGTCATAACATCCAACCAACCAGTCAATATCGTGCATAGCCCCATATCCCCATTTGCTCGAATCACTATAAACTGACTTTACTGTCGAAAACTTTCCCATCATCAAGGCCTTCCCATTGAATTCCTTGGCAAAGCAACTTCACCAATTTATATCTTCTCTGAATGCCGAATTCAGCCTGACTTTATAATATGGACGAGCTACCGTATTTATTAAGTCGTATACTCGACGAGAAAAAGTTCGCCCATCGCGCACTACTTTGGCGCAGTGGGCTAACAATCCTGCCAACCTCTCAAGGTTCTTTCTGGTTTCCTTCCTTTTCCCTTTAAAGGTTTCCAAAGTAGCACTTAATTTATCCAACTTATCTTTAGGAAGTGTTAACTCCAACTTTACAGAATCAACCATTATACCTAAAAATCTAATCTTCGTATTCGGACTAATTAACTTCTTATAACTTATGTCGAATCCTAATCTTCGAAGAAGTCTAATCAATTTATTCTGCAAAATTACAGTATCATTGTAAGTCGAACCGATGACACAAAAATCATCAAGATAATTCACTATACAACTCACTCCCTCTCTAATTGCACATCTCCCTATGAAATCTGAGACTTTCGAAAAAACAAAGGGGCTTGATGATTATCCCATACAAAGCCTATTATCCAAAAGGTATACGGGCCCCCTTCCATCTCCAAAATCCCAAATTAGGCCCTGCCTAGATCTATCTACCGGATGGATAGGAATAGCGCGATATGCATCTTTTAAATCTACAGTAGCCAAATAGTCTCCTTGTTCTATATTATCTACCACATCATCGACACTCTTATAATTAAACTTCAGAGCTACCTTCTCCGTGTAATTATTAATAGATTTATCTTTTGGCCTACTGCAGTCGACTATTCCTCGCCCTCCAATCTCTTTAGGGATGCAAAAAATATTGTGAACGCATTGAGGTGTTCTTTCCGTTAAACTAATTATCTCCCGGTTCAACTCCAACAACAACTTTTGCGTAATAATGTCTCTGTAAAGCGTGTTACCGATCTTCTTAAAAATAGGTTCATAATCCACTGTACAGTCGATATTTGTAACGTGGAAGCCAAAAACTATCCCCCACAAAATATAAACCCAGTCAGGATCGGTATCACCCCTTATAAACATCTCACAAATGAACCGACATGGCCTAAGTTGCATCCGATTACCTGCTATATAATGCATACATGTGCACCTACCATCTCCACGGTCACCATCAACACGAATTACGACTGGACTACTATGGGGATATTCTTTAATATAGAAGTCCCAACAATTATATTCTCCCCTTATTGTTTTAACATATAACATGTCATTTTCGTTAATACTCTCATGATTAATCCAACATTGCCATATTCTGCTGACTTGACTATTTAATTGAGAAACCTCAGAATTAACAGCAGAACTTTCATTTATTTGCTTATTTATTCTACTTTGACCTACTGCCTGGGTATCACTAGTACATGCAACTTCATTTAGTATGACATTGGGATTATTATCGTTAACTTGGCTCGCACCTTCTGGCTCTATTTGCACACAATTAGTTAATTGCACACCCAATGTATTTTGAACCCGATTAGGTACGCCCACTATTTCATTCGTGGGCGCCGCACATGTAACCTCCCTAACAATTGGATGTGAGTAATTAAATTCCTGACTATCATGTAGTTCACTCTCAAGACTATGCTGCTTCAAGTGTGTGACTATAGGACTTTGCCTTACAGTATCGTCATTAAAACAAGAACCCGACATACCATAATTCACTGTACTTTTCAAAACTAACATGGGATTAATATTAGAATTAGCAATATTACTATCGCTTCCCATCATCTTGCCATGTATTACAGACACATTCCCCTCTTTATTTGCGGGTTTGATAATTGACCTGACTCGTCAGTCTTTAGTACAGTTAATTTTTTTATGGCTTTTACTGCCGCATTTCATGCACCAATGACCATAATTACAGTTGTCATCACTCCTACTGCAACCACCTTCTTTATTCCACTTGAAGCACCCAGTCTTGCCCTCTTTTGTGTAAGCTGTTGTTCTACGCACATTATTAGACTGTTTTTTCGACCGCATGTTGTGCATGCCATAGTGGTACATTCCCAGGCCCGTGTTACTACTACCAAATGCTGCGAACCCTTGTATCTCTGCTAACTTACGAACGTCTTTATCGTACTCCACATGTGTCGAGTCAATAAAATCATTTTGTCGAGCTCTGGACGCCATAAAGCATATATGCTCAAGAAAAGAGCGATAGTCTGCAATAGTTATATCTTGTATATCAAGGCACCACCTAATTGAAGCCGTGAGTAATTCATAACAGTTCAACTTTTTCACTTCTTTCCCTAACACAGCAAACCGTCTGATACTCCACTTACTTCGAAGTCGTCGACTACTACTGCTGCTTCGACTCCTTGAATCCGACGGCGTGCGCCGCCCCCGCCTTGTTCGCGACCTATGTCGAGGTCTCGACACCCCGTATCTTGAGTGTTCGTCCTTCCCGCTTGTAGCCCCGACCCCTGCACCGGCTACCATTGCCGGCAGCCATTCGTCTGTCATGGCCGCCTCCACTCGCTCTGTTGAGGTCACCGCCGCAGTCGTCGTCCCCTGCAACTGTTCGTCCCCTGCTTTTTGCCGTTCCAGCCGTCTTCTCTTCATGAGTGTTCGCTTCTCTTGTAATTCTATCACTCGCTCCTCCAACTCCATGTCTCTTATTTCTTTCAAAAGCGAAGTCTCTTGCTCGCCCAACGTTAGTGACGACATTCTCTCCAAAATTTCAGGTGAACTCTCTCTTGAATCTTTTAGACTCTCACCTGTTTGTCGAGCCGAAGCACGTGTAACTCTTGCCGATACTAATTTCTTCCCTTTACGTCCTTTCTTTTTGCATTTGTCCGTCTTGTGCGACGAACCACACAAATCGCAATACATTATGAGCCCTCGACACACACGTCTGCTTCAATCGAAATTCAGTGAGAAGTGAGTCCAATATGGCGCTGTACAGGTGGCGCCCCATAGGCGCGCGTGCCGAAGGAGGTTGGCGCGCGACTCCAACTCAACAAATAACAAGTACGGACAATAATAAATACAATTAAACCTATATGTGACCTCCGTTATTTATATAATTATAATGTTATTATAATGCACATATATATATATATGGGTCACTCTCCTGAAAACTGGCCAGAAGTGTCACATGGAGAGTTAAAATCTAATAATTGATTTTTTAACATTTCTTGATTGGAAACGAAAGTTGGAAATCTCCCCTTTATATCTATGTAAAATATAAATTGATGAGATAAAAAATATAGGTGTAGTCCCTGATTAAGCTATGTCATATGGCAGTATCACATGTGTTGCTCAGACGTAACACATGTTTAGGAATAGGACACCACACAGTCTGCTTAATACAAATCTAAGCAGAATTAAATAATTTCATACTGAGGAGCATATTATTCATGGCATAATATACAGAAATATGTAGTGCTTATATTGATAAAAAAAAAAAGTAATTCCCAGCCATGCTTTATTCACTGAATAATTAGTGCACAATATTTGTCTGGCATCCAGACACCGCTGGTTACATCTGTGACGGAAATTTGTAATGTTATTTCTGAAGACATCAATTTTTTTTAAAGTTTAAGCATGCATGCATGTTAGCAAATACTTCCTTTTGATTTGGGAACCGTTTTGTTTGATACATCAATGCAATACAAGATGTTAGTAAGGATCTAACCATGTCCCATATGTCATGTTACAAATGGATGACTGTAAAATGTTTTTTTTTGGTACAAAAACACTTCATAGCTAAAAAGACCAAAGTTACATGCAGTTTATTTTATTTCCCTTATTTCTTACATCAAATCTGAACATGAATATTAAAAGTATAAGGGACAAAATAAGTAGGACATTTTTTATATTGATCTTTTAAAATCCCATATGTGCCATATAATGTACATGCACATTTGTACATTATATATATATTACTAATTATATATATATATATTGGTTGGTTGTTGGAAATTTACGTCCTGGCAACATCTAAGGTCATATCAGGAGGACGGGTACCTGACTTGTGACAGTGCACACTCATGGTGACTTTATGACCCAATATCACACTCAGTCATATTATCCTGACACTGAGTTAACCAGTCATTGGCCAATCCAATTAATTGTGAGTGCCAAGCTAGGAAGCGACAAGTATAAATTTGTTAAGTCATTGGTTTGACTCGACCAGGAATCAAAATCCCAATCTTATGTATGGGAGGTCTGCACTCTACCGATTCTGCCACCGCATCCGGCATATATGCTGTATAAGAATTATACGAGTATAACAACCCCGAATATCCCTCCTTTTCTTCAAAACTCACTCAGTTCATGGACTAGTGGAGTAGTCATCTAGTGCTCCAGCCTCCCCAACCTCAGCTCTGATGGTGGCGCCACCACCCTCTTCATACTGGAACCGCCACTCACTGTACCACTGAATATATATATATATGAGTCGGCCTCACGAAAATGGGCCAATTGGTGGTCAATTTAAGATGTCGGCGTCACAATTAAAGTGTAGTGCATTTCTTTGTTTCATATTAAATTATCCTAGAAACAAATAGGGTTGTTGTATTTTCTCTACCTTTACATTCAGGATAACTTTAAGAACTTTCCAACGCCTCTGGCAATGCTAAACAATAATTATGCCGATCGATGCCGACATCCAATAGTCGACGCCGACATCTTTAACAGATGTCGGCGTCGTAATTCTTAAAGTGTAGTGCATTTCTTTATTTTATATTAAATTACCCTAGAAACAAATAAGGTTGTTGTATTTTCTCTACCTTTACATTCAGGATAAATTTAAGGACTTTTCAACACCTCTGTCAGTGCTAAAACTATAATTATGGCGATCAATGCCGACATCCAATGGTCGACGCCGACATCTTTAACAGACGTCGGCATCATAATTCTTAAAGTGTAGTGCATTTCTTTGTTTTATATTAAATTATCCTAGAAACAAATAAGGTTGTTGTATTTTCTCTACCTTTACATTCAGGATAAATTTAAGGACTTTTCAACACCTCTGTCAGTGCTAAAACTATAATTATGCCGATCAATGCCGACATCCAATGGTCGATGCCGACATCTTTAGCAGATGTTGGCATCGTAATTCTTAAAGTGTAGTGCATTTCTTTGTTTTATATTAAATTACCCTAGAAACAAATAAGGTTGTATTTTCTCTACCTTTACATTCAGGATAAATTTAAGGACTTTCCAACACCTCTGTCAGTGCTAAAACTATAATTATAATGGTCGATGCCGACATCTTTAACAGATGTTGGCGTTGTAATTCTTAAAGTGTAGTGCATTTCTTTGTTTTATATTAAATTACCCTAAAAAGAAATAAGGTTGTTGTATTTTCTCTACCTTTACATTCAGGATAAAATTAAGGACTTTCCAACACCTATGTCAATGCTAAACTATAATTATGCCGTTCGATACCGACATCCAATGCTCGACGCCGACAACTTTCCCCAATTGGCCTATTTTTGTGAGCCAGACTCATATATATATATATGAGCCTGACTCATATATATATTATGTACACTATATATAGTGTGCATAATATATATATTATATACACTATATATATATATTCATATATATATATAGCAATGTACACAGTTCACACAAACACATACACTTGTTGCTCACCGCCCCAGGCGTGTGTTTTGGCGCGCAGAGGCTCGGTTGGTGGTGAAGGTCAACTGGCTGACCTCACCCTGCACACGTGACCTGCGGTGCCAGGAGACCTTTTGCGCATGTTTACAGGTGTAGTCTGAGTTGAAGAGTTCGGCAGTTTGACGTAGGTGGCAGCACTGAGCCCAGAGAGATAGTTAGGGATGGTGTGTATTATTTATTACACAATGTAGAACAAAATTGTGGACAAAGAACTAATAACAGGAATCGCGTGGCGGGTTTCTGTGATTATTTTAATAAATACAAATATATGCAAAAATCATTCTTGGACCAATGACCACGGTGTTCTCTATGGAGGAGTGGTTAGAGTGTCTGACTTTTTTCTAGGTCGGACTCCTAATCTGAAGGTTGGTGGTTCGATTCCCTGTGCCCCCACCTCTGCCAATTTGAATGTCCACCACTGTGTAGAACTTAGAGCGTCATCAAAGGCCAGTTGCTCTCATACCATGTCTATGTGGTGTGGGAGGTTAAAAATCCTTTGGGTTGGTAAAAGTGTAGGCTCAGGCTTTCTATCGACAAACTGTCTAATGGTGAAAACAAGTGTATTCAGACTAATCCATGATAGGCAGTATAAATCTTCAACAACAACCATTCATTGAATTAAGATGCAAATATTAAAACAAAATATGTGTCCTTTTTAATTCATCAAATTAGAGTGCAGATATATATATATATATATGAACGATAAATATTTTATACACACATATATACATGTTTACACACACATACATATACAGTACAACCCCGTTAAACCAAGCTCGGTTAAATCAAACGATCGGTTAATCCTAACTTTTTCGGCGGCCTGGCAAAATACTACCATTTATCATATAACAAAGTGGTTAATCCAAAGTATCGGTTAATCCAAACAAAATTGTCGGCCCCAGGCCACTTCCGGTACAGTTAAAACAAACTTTCATGTGGTTATAAGGTCATCTGAGACTTTTTTATATGATAAATGGTAGTGTTTTGCCAGGTCGCCAACAAAAGTTTGGATTAGCCGATCGTTTGATTTAACCGAGGTTGATTTAATGGGGTTAAACTGTAAACATAAAAAACAATAATCATAGTGGCCAGATACATTGTACATTCATAATGCACCCCCGTTTTTGCCAAAGCCAAGTCAAAGTCAAAGCTCGGTTAAACCAATGATCGGTTAATCCAAACAGATTTCTAGGATCCCTTCAAGTTTGGTTTAACAGGGTTATACTGTATATATATACAAACATATATATGTAATTGATCAAATTAAAATGGAGATATATATATATGAAGAATAAATATTATATACATATATATATATACATATTTATAATATACACACATATATATGTAATTGATCAAATTAAAATGCAGATATATATATATGAAGAATAAATATTATATACACACATATATATGTATGTATTCAAATTAAAATGGAGATACATGTATATAATTGTCGTGGGGGGATGATGAAAATGGGAAATATTGCGTCTAGAGTGGAACTCGAACCCACATCTCTTTGCATTCGGGCCAGTGCGCTAACCATTACACCACCCAGGCTCCCCGATATCACCACACTACCCACGCCTACCTGTCTATGTGGTTACTTGCATGAGAGGTCAGTGCAGACTATTTCATAGTTATATATATATAGATATATAAATGACAAGACAAGACGGCCGAATTGGTAAAACTAAGAGCGATGGCTTACTTTCCTTGTTGGGGGGTTGTGAGTTCGAAACCCGGCTGAGTCAAACCAATGACTTAATAAAATTGATACTTGTTGCTACCTAGCCTGATGCTCAGCATTACTAGGATAGTGCATAGGGTGATTTGTTCAGTATCAGGATGATATGATATGATTGGGTTGAATATTGGGTCATGGTGCCAGTAGCCCCATCTCCCATTAGCGCAGCACTATAAAGTCGACAGGAGTACACACTTTCCCAAGTCGGTATGCATCCTGATTTTTTGTTGTTGTTGGTACATTAGTTGTTTAAGCAGGGGAAATTTCAATCGCGGAGAATTGGTCTTCCTCATTCCACTGCTCCTTGCCCCATTCTAATAATGCCGAGTCCCTGGCTAGGAAGCAACAAGTATCAATTTTTGAGTCATTGGTTTGACTCGACCAGGGTTCGACCCCATGACCCTACAATCTACCAACACGGGGGACGGATGTTCTAAAACTCATTCAGCCACCCCATCTGGTTATTACCTTAAATGTCACTAGTATGTGAAGCCCCAACAAACATTAACACTTTTTGAATGGTGGGTTAGGTGGTGATGGGATGCATTCTTTGAATAGTTGTTCAGTCCCTATACTGACAGCTAAATTTCACAAAAGCTGTGGTTCCGTCAATCAAAGAAATATGTTAATCCCTAAATAGGAATGAATTCCGGCACATGCGTACAACTGTCCTATTGACACATGCGCAGTACTCGAGTTACTCGAGTATAGGTGTACCGTGTACTCGGTGATTTACAAAGCATTCCTGACTGAGATGAAAACATATCCTAACATCAAACGAACGTCGGTTTGTGTTTATACATATGGGTCACTCTCCTGAAAACTGGCCAGAAGTGTCACATGGAGAGTTAAAATCTAATATTTGAATTTTTAACATTTTTTGGTTGCAAATGAAAGCTGGAAATCTCCCCTTTACATCTATGTAAAATATAAATTGATGACATAAAAAATAAAGGTATAGTCGATGATTAAGGTATGTCACATGTGTAACATGTATGTCACATCTGTAACATGTATGTCACATAACATGTATGTCACATGTGTAACATGTATGTCACATATAGAGGTGACGTGGGACCTGCCGAGTTAGGGGGTGGGTCAGTTGACTGTCGACGCCGTGGAGAGCAGAGAGATTTCATAATAAACTAAGTTGAAGCGTACTTATATCAAATTTTGGCGTTCTTCCGTGTTGCGTGGCAGTGTGGGTAGGAAGACCGTGGGCCATTACATATATATATTTTTTTTTTTTTTTTATAGGGAGAGCTATATTATTGCTTATACTCACAATATTGTCTGTAGCCAATGCTCTTTGATCACCATATCATCGGGCATGTATGTCACATGTGTAACTCATGTTTAGGACACCACACAGTCTGCTTAATAAAAATCTAATCAGAATTAAATAATATCATATTTAGAAGCATATTAATCATGGCATAATATACATAAATATGTAGTGCTTATATAGATAAAAAAAGTTATTCCCAGCCATGCTTTATTCACTGAATAATTAGTGTACACTATTTGTGTGGCATCCAGACACCACCGGTTTCATGTGTGATGGAAATGTGTAATGTTATTTCTGAAGACATCAACTTTAAAAGAAAAGAATTTAAGCATGCATACATGTTAATAAATACTTCCTTTTTGATTTGGGAACTGTTTTATTTGATATATCAATGCAATACAAGATGTTAATAAGGATTCAACCACATCCCATATGTCATGTTACAAATGGCTGACTGTAAAATGGGGGTTTTTGGTAGAAAAACACTTCATAACTAAAAGGACCAAAGTTGCACACAGTTTATTTTATTTCCCTTATTTCTTTCATCAAATCTGAACATGAATAGGAAAAATATAAGGAAAAAAATAAGTAGGATGGTTTTTATTGATGTTTTAAATCCTATCCCATGCTGACCAGTTTTCAGGAGAATGACCCATATACATATACATATACATATACATATACATATACATATGCATATACATATACATACACATATATATAAATCGGATGTGGTGGCCGAATTGTTAGAGCACAGGCTTCCCGTCCGGAGGGTCGGGAGTTAGATTACCCGTCGAGTCAAATCAATGACTTACAAAATTAGTACTTGTTGCTTCCTCGCTAAGGCGCTCGCCATTATAAGGATAGGGCAAGGGCTGGTTGGCTCAGTGTCAGGATAATATGACTGAGTGGGATATCAGGTCATGGTGCTGGTGGCCTAGTCTCCCAGTGGGGCAGCACTATAAAGTCACCATGAGTGTGCAGTCTCACAACTCGGTACCCATCCAGATATGACCTTAGATGTTGCTAGGATGTAAACCTCCAACAACCAACCAATTACATATATGCACACACCCGTCCTGATATGACCATATATGTTGCTAGGACGTAAAGCCCCAACAAACAAACAAACAAACAAACAACATGTATGCACATACATAGGAAAACGTGGGCAACTCTTACCACTGTCTACATCAGCTGTGACTGAGTGGGATATCGGGTGCGGCCTGAATTTCCCAGTGGGGCAGCGCTACAAAGTCGCCATGAGTGCGCGCTGTCACAAGTCGGTACCCGTCCTGATATGACCTTATATGTTGCTAGGACGTACAACTCCAACAACCAACAAACATAAGAATATGCGGGCAACGTTGACCACTATCTACATCAACTGTGCTTGTCTGTGTTCAAAAGTATATTCACCAGAACAAGTACAGTCCTACCTCGTACAGTGGAACTGGTCTTCTGATTCCACCTGGTTCTACCGTAGGTGGCGTCCTAAATGCGCACGTTGAAGAGGGCACACTGGGAGAATAGACAAGCTCTCGCCTCTTATTTTGATACAATGAAGTGGCACAATCTTCCCCAGCTCCAGTTACCATTGCCCGATGATATGGTGATGAAAGAGCATTGGCTACAGACAATATTGTGAGTATAAGCAATAATATAGCTCTCCCTATAAAAAGAAAAATATATATATATGTAATGGCCCACGGACTTCCTACCCACACTGCCACACAACACGGAAGAATGCCAAGATTTGATATAAGTATGCTTCAACTTGGTTTATTATGAAACCTCTCAGCTCTCCATGGCGTCGACAGTCAACTGACCCGCCCCCTAACTCACCAGGTCCCACGTCGCCTCTATAGGTAGGTGTGGGGGTGTGTGAGCTAGCCACACGCAGTAGAGGGCAGCACCTTCCGGGGTCTGCCTGGTGGCTAGTCTGCCACCACCTAGCGCAGTTCAGTGTAACTGCGTAGGTGTGCGGCGTAGTCTCCGCCGCCACCGCATGATAGTGGGGCTCATGTACAGACTACTACATAGATATATATGATCTACGTGTATATATATATATATATATATATATATATATATATAAATATATAAAACGAACGTGGTGGCCCAATCAATAGCTTCCTGTGCGGAAGGTCAGAAGTTCGAATTCTGGTCGGGTCTAACCAATGACTTACAAAATTGATACTTGTCGCTACCTAGCCTGGCACTTGGTGTTAATAGGATAGGGCAATGACTGGTTGGCTTAGTATCAGGATAATGTGGCTGAGTGGGATATCAGGTCATGGTGCCAGCAGCCTGGTCTCCCAGTGGGGCATCACTATAAGGCCACTATGAGTGTGCACGGTCATGAGTTAGTGCCCATCCTGATATCACCCTGAATGTTGCTAGGATGTACAACTCAATAAACAAACCATGAAGATGGTGGTTAAGTACATAAAAAGATGGAGATGGATTATCGGACCATTTACCCGGACTTGTTTCCGGCGAGTGCAGCACTCTCATACAAAGGTGGCGCCATGGTGTCAGAACTAGGAACTAGTCTATATGCAGTGTGCTACACGTGACTACACGCAATAGCTACCAAGTACTAGTGAGAGCTAATATAGAATTCTTGTTCACGTAATACATTAACACCACAGAGTTTAGGTTTTCTTATTACTATTAGCGGCTGAAGTACAAGAATATATATATACACATATATATTCTTTATATTATGTTATTTATATATATTTATTTGATATATTATTTGATATATTATGTATTATATTACATATTTTACATTATTTCATATATTATATATTATTATATATATATATATATTTTTTAAACCTTCCGAGCATATCCAGTGTGCGGGCCTCCCCAGGAGGGGGGCGTAGAGGATGCTGGAATAACCCCCCTCCCCACCCCACCACCACCACCACATCAGGGGGTGCGCAATACACTGCAGACCTTATTACACGCGATAAGGGGCTTATCACTATCCATATGTTATTATACATTATAATGCATTATACATGGTTATATATTGTTATATTTTTATTATATGTTATATTTTTATTATATGTTATATTTTTATTATGTTATATTTTTATTATATGTTATATTTTTATTATATGTTATATTTTTATTATATGTTATATTTTTATTATGAATTATATATTATTTATAAATATATATATATATATATTTAGATATATATTTAGATATATACCCAAGTTAAGCTTCCTTTAATTGTGTTTTCAGTAAGCTAATATTGAAGTTATTTCTGGAAGTAGTAGTAACCTGAGTATTCTTTAGGCCGGGCTTAACTTTCTGTTTTGCCAACAGGCGGCGGCATAGGTTTGGTGTCAGGTCTGGTGTCACTAAATTTCCCAGTCATCTTTCCGTCAAATTAAAGCCGCATAACCTGGTGAAAGCATAACATTTTGGAGACCAAAAAAATATATTATTACTATAGTTCGTCGTACACCACATTTAGGCATTATGGTATTATGATAGTAATAGTATCAATATAATCCTGTGTCCATCACATTTCTTCTAGCCATTATGGTATTATCATTATAATCCTGCGTACAACACATTCCCACTGGCCATTATGGTAGTATCATTATAATTCACCAACGAGACACCAAGACAACACGACATATAAGTTATTTGGACAGAATTTAATAAATACTCTGTTCAAGTTACAATCAGTAGCTATGAGGCACGGGGCCAACGAGGTCGTAAGTGTTCATGCTGAATATACGCGGCCTAATGTGATCATTCGTGAGTTCAATGCTGGGCGGCGACAGAGGCCTCTTGGATAGTATTGTTCATGTCATCGTCAGTATAGTTCAAAGCAAGTCACATAAGCACAGTGGAGTATCAAGCTGAAACAAGAACATGTTAAAACAATGTATAGTCGGTAAGTACACTAGCAGCACCCGACAGCGCTCAAACCTTCACGTGGGAACTTGGGGTGGGTGGGAGGGTGAAATTTAGCTGTTGCCGGCTCGGGAGTCGGAGGGCAAGTGACGAGAGCGCGGCTTGAACCAGGAACCACCTGGCGTCTCGTCGGCGAATTACAGATGTTAGCGGGCCAACATCCCCAATTCACCAACGAGACACCAAGACAACACGACATATAAGTTATTTGGACAGAATTTAATAAATACTCTGTTCAAGTTACAATCAGTAGCTATGAGGCACGGGGCCAACGAGGTCGTAAGTGTTCATGCTGAATAACGCGGCTAAACATGATCATTCGTGAGTTCAATGCTGGGCGGCGACAGAGGCCTCTTGGATAGTATTGTTCATGTCATCGTCAGTATAGTTCAAAGCAAGTCACATAAGCACAGTGGAGTATCAAGCTGAAACAAGAACATGTTAAAACAATGTATAGTCGGTAAGTACACTAGCAGCACCCGACAGCGCTCAAACCAATAAAGTTGCGAGCGCTGCGGGGGCTGCGGAGATGTGGAACGCCCTTAGGTAGGAGGTGACCGCCGAGCTTCGCCACGTTCCAGCCGCCATTAGCTGGTCCAAGGTCACCCCAGCCCCTCGACACGCCTGGGTGGCCCCTCTCCGGAGCCCATGTAGGGTCAGACCCTTGTCCACTCCAAGGGCCGAGCACGACGCCACCCTGAGAGCTCTGGTAAGCGTCGTCAGGGTGAGCTTGGTACCGTCAGCTAGAAGGAACGCAGGGGACTCCGGCCGGAGGTTGCTTACTCGGGAGTAATTGTCCCAGGCGGTCACAGGGCAGCAGGGGGACCCGAGAATGGCTGGTAGGCGGAAGACCACCGGGGGATCTGACCCGGACCTCGTCTTAGAAGACCTCAGGGTCACCAAGAGGGCCCCTCTCCTCCGTCTTATGTCCTTAGCCTTGATTACATGGGGTGAGCCCGTGGCTCCAACAGACAGGTTTGCGATATTTGACTGACGTAGCAATGTCAGGTAGGCGATCAGTAGCGCTACTATGATGACATGTGGCCTGGGCGACATGTTGGTTAAGGCCAGGATAATCGACTTGAATTCCCGGGGGGAGACCGGAGTCGCTCTAACGACCACATGTTTAGACATTTTTACGATACCTCGCTTGAACGTGCTCAGCTCGGGAGCTTCAAAGGCTGCTCCCCCACCCGCCAAGCTCAGCACCCACACCTTCACCGAACTGAAATAGTTCAAGACTGCTCCCGGCGATTTGAGCCGGTCAGATAGTAAAAGCAAGAACGACATTAGGTCGTAGGTCGAAGGGGAGCTCGGGTGCACCTTGTTCTTGCGACAAAGTCGATGTACACCCGGACGTGTGCCGCTTTATTTTGCCACGTCCGTGGGGCCAGGGCGCATGTGTAGAGCTTAATGAGTCTGTTGTGATGACTCATTGCGTATCCTGGAAGATAGAGGCAAAAGAATTACTATCTTCCAGTGACAGCATTTAGGTGGTACAGGATAGGATATTCAGTGATATTGTAACATTTATTTTAGAAAGATTTTTATCGGCACACATTTTTTGTGCTGTGCTGGCAGCTACAGTGGAGTGTGGGGCCCTGCTTAAGGCATCGGCTAGTATTAGTTCGGTGCCAGGTTTGTGTATTATTTCAAGCTCGCAATTTTTATGGGCAGCAACCAGCCATAGTTGGCGCGCACATGCGCATAGGACTTTGTCTCTACCTTTGCCGGATTCTAGCACCTGTTGCGATGATAAGTTATCAGTATTTACTTTTATGAGATAATCATGTGGTTCTTGTGGGAGTAAATATGTGACCGCATGTACCAGGTTAAGTGCTTCTAATTGGGTTATTGCTAGGTCTCTTTGTAGTAAGCTTTCGTCATATAGAGCTGTGTAGAATGCTACTTCGGAAAATGCCCCTCCCGCCTTTAATGTGGAGTCGCATTCTATTATCCATTCGGTTCTTGGGGCTTGTGGTAACAGTTGCTTACCGTTATATGCTGACGCGAAGCATTGAAACCATTCGAGGTCTCTCAACATATCCTTATCGAAGGTATATTGACCTGTATGGGGGGCTTTCCGTAACGCTTCAAGGACCCTATTAGAGAACCTAACTGCGGGTTTTATGCACTTAGATAGGTGTTGTAGCTTGCCAGCTAGGCTCTGTAGCTGCTTCTTAGAGCAGGTACGTTTATTTTCCCAGCTTTTACACTCATCTAAAACATCGTGTAATTTATCCTGGGGAAGGGTAACTGTCATGGTTACAGAGTCAATTAGGAAACCTAACCATGTGATGGAGGTAGCAGGGGGTGTACATTTGTCTGGGGCTAGGTTTAGGCCAAGCTCAGATGTTAGATTTATGAATTCGGTGTAAGCCGCCTTGGCTTTTGTTTCGTTATCCTCGATTCCTATAAAATCGTCTAAGTAGCACAATGAGAAAATAGCTTTGTTACGTAATAACCACACTATTGCTCTAGTCGTCCGTGCACATGCTAATGCTGAGGTTCGACAACCAAAGGGAGGTGCCAGATCTATATATATTATCATTAATTGCTATGCCCAGGAGCGGAAGGGAAAGCGGGCAGACTCTGAGCTGGCGATAAGCGCGTGCTAGATCGCCGCCCCACATCCAGGCACCCCTGCCTAGGATTGTGAGTCTGTCAGTAAGGGTGGAAACTGAGGGAAGGAGGAAATTAAAGAGCTGGCCTAGATAATAACCTTTAACTATACCCGCATTTACACTCTTTCCTTTCGGAAAACTCAAATCAATGATTATTCTTTTTTGTAGTGAATTTTTCTTTGGTCGTGTCATCATTGGGCTAATTTGGCACCATGGTTCAAAGGGGGGCGTTTGGAAGGGGCCGAGTAGCGCACCTAGAGATATCTCTTTATCTAGAAATGCGTATATATGTGTGATATCGTCAGATGATTTTGCGTGATTTTGATATGTGGGAATGGGTATTTTCGTGGAGGTGTAGTCAATAGGCCAGCCGAACTCTAGATGATCTACCAGTAAAACATCTGGGTAGTTAAGAAGGGCTGCACGCCATTTTGGAATGTTTAGTCCAGACGGAAGCGCTATTTTTGCGCCCATGTAGTTAGGGAGGCCAGTTAATCTAACTTGATTATAAATTTGGCTATACGGTGATTCATGGGTTAGCCATGATGAGGGTGCGGTAACGGGCCAGAAAGTACATAGTGAATCCTTAAAATCGACTGGCGTAGGGGGTGGGACAAATGTTTTTGACTGAGTTTTGGGTAAGGCTGATAATACAGTTTCAATGGGGGCGTCAAACCAGTTAGTTGTTAGCGGAGTAGAAGACAATTGATTATTTTCATTCAGCGGTGAATTCAACAGAGTGACAGATTTAACATTCAAGTTTAACTCATTAGAGCGAGTATTAGGTTTGACTTTCTCAGGCTCCGATACGACCTGATGATTAGGTTTGATACATAATGTTTGGTTCGGTTCAGCCGAGTTACCGTTATCAGTGTATTGCGGGTCACCGCGATTAGCATTCAGCGGTTGCTTAGTTACTAGTGATACTCCTGATTTAATTGGACTTTCTGTCGACATGTTATCAGTACGTGGTTCATTAAGATTAGGCTTGCTTAGACATGGCAACATAACAGTGGAATCAGTATTTAAGCAGATATCGTTATAACTTACACCAGTACCTGCTGCCTCTGCTGCTTTCTTGTCTAAGAATTTCCTTTTCTTTAAGCAGTCCTGCTCCTTATGCTGCAGGGTGCGCTTAAATTTGTAAGCGCACCATGCACAGATGTGGGGTGCTCTGTCGGGCATTGTGCCGTGAGACGCGTTGAACCCGCACTCCTTACCCCAGTTCCAATTGTAACAGGGCTTGCCGTCTGTGTCTCTGGAATATTCCTCCCTCTGGTTGACAGGGAGGGGGTTCACTGGGGCATTAGAGGCGGGGGCCCCCCAGCCGCTGACTGAGCTGCCGGGCGCGGGTTGGTTGGTGCTGAATACCTAGACTCAGACGGGTATTGGCCACCCCCTCGTGCCTGTAACACTCGAACTGCTTCGGTTGACACGTCACGTTGCACATCCTTTAACGCTATCGCATCTAACCACCCGTCCTTCAACCTCCCGTCTGCTACCATTTGGAATAGTCTCTCCGACCAGCGGCGGCAGGTGGGCCAATCCCAGGTGATTGCCATTCTAGCTAGATCTTCTTCATGCTGGAACACTGCTGGAACCCATACCCTAGGAAAGTCAGATTGGGCGACCATTAACCTAATAGCGAAAAAGTACTCAGCCCAGGACGCTTCACCGACACCTATCTTTTTACACGTATCACCTCTGGTTACGAAATTATGAGGATAGAATTTCGTACCTGGGGGCTTATGTAGCACATGGTTAGAGTTGATCAGATAGTCAGCGTTGATAGGGGGTTGAGGCTGCTGCTGCTGGTAGAGCGGGGGCGCGGCAGGCGGTGGTAGTAGTGGAGCGTGGTGTGGCGCAGCTGGGGACGGAAGGTTGACCGTCGGCCGTCTGTCGGAGGCGAGCCTGGAGACTCCAGGAGGCGCCCTCTCGGGGGCGCGATGTGGAGGCGTAGGCGAGAATGAGGAGAAGCCTGATCGAGGAGTAGACGCTGGAGGAGGAGGCGAGTAGGGGCCTGGTACTGGCGTATGCCTAGTTGGTTTCCCAGCTTGTTGCTCTAGGGCGGCTAGTCTGGCTTCTAGGGCGGAAAGACTGCCGGCGGCTGACGCTGGGGCAGAATCCGGCATGCCCACGCTGGAGGCAGCCTCAGAGCCGGAATCCTCAGAGGAGGACGGTGGTTGGCATGTCGACAACTTCTTACGTGGTCTGAGCCCTCTCCGAGACACTCCAGACGAGCCAGGGGGTCGTTCTCGGCGTTTCCTAGTAGGAGGTTGCTGCATACACCACATTCCCACTGGCCATTATGGTAGTATCATTATAATGCTGCATACACCACATTCCGACTAGCCATTATGGTAGTATCATTATAATGCTGCATACACCACATTCCGACTAGCCATTATGGTAGTATCATTATAATGCTGCATACACCACATTCCGACTAGCCATTATGGTAGTATCATTATAATGCTGCATACACCACATTCCGACTAGCCATTATGGTAGTATCATTATAATCCTGCATACAACACATTCCGACTAGCCATTATGGTAGTATCATTATAATGCTGCGTACACCACATTCCCACTGGCCATTATGGTAGTATCATTATAATCCTGCATACACCACATTCCCACTCGCCGTTATGGTAGTATCATTATAATCCTGCGAACACCACATTCCGACTAGCCATTATGGTAGTATCATTATAATCCTGCGTACAACACATTCCGACTAGCCATTATGGTAGTATCATTATAATCCTGCGTACAACACATTTCTTCTAGCCATTATGGAAGTATCATTATAATCCTCTATACACCACATTCCGACTAGCCATTATGGTAGTATCATTATAATCCTGCATACACCACATTCCGACTAGCCATTATGGTAGTATCATTATAATCCTGCGTACAACACATTCCGACTAGCCATTATGGTAGTATCATTATAATGCTGCATACACCACATTCCAACTAGCCATTATGGTAGTATCATTATAATCCTGCGTACACCACATTCCGACTAGCCATTATGGTAGTATCATTATAATCCTGCATACACCACATTCCCACTGGCAGTTATGGTATTATGATACTTCCATTATAGTCCTGTGTACACCACATTTATTCTAGCCATTATGGTATTATGATAGTATCATTACAGTCCTACGTACACCACATTTCCGTTAGCCATATTCGGACAATGAGCTAACCAATCCTTACACTTTCCTAGTAATGTCAAGCACCAGGCGAGGTAATAATGACAAGTATTGGTTTTATTAAGTCATCAGTTTGAATCTGCTGGGATTCAAATTGCCGACCTTCCGCACGGGAAGCCTGCGCTCTATCGCGTCCGGTTATTCGCCGGAAGTAGAAGAACAGAAGCAGTGTGTATGTTGTGTGTGCTGTGTGTGCTGTGTGTGTTGTTTGTGTTGTGTGTGTTGTGTGTGTTGTGTGTGTTGTGTGTGCTGCGTGTGTGTTGTGTGTGATGTACGCGCACACTTGCTAGCCGGACCGCACTTCGTCCACACCTCTCTCTATCTCCTCTCTGCTGGCCATGCTCCTCCTCAATATTGTCTGAAAAGAGTTGTAGGAGGGGGAGCCCACCAGCATTTCACTTTCTACTCTACTCTCCTCATTTCTCTTTCCTATATTCTACCCTTTTTTTCTCCCAGGCTTACTTCTCCCCCTGATCAAGGGAGTTGTTTGCTTGGCTGGGGCCCTTTACGTTATTATTTCTCTCGCTTTGTTCTTGTTGCTGGAACCACTGGTCTCACCTTTACCCGTCCCTTCCTCCTAAACCCTTGCTGCTGTCGACTGGATACAAGTGCTCTGCTACTGCTGGACCAGAGAGATTCGGGGCCGCCCCAACGCTTCACCATTTTGAATGTTGTAAAGACAGCCCCAGCTTCTACAACCGTCCCACCAAAGATTAATCTTCAACCAAAGATTGGACCGATTTATCGGAGCCTTTCTATAATGCTGCAGTTCTGCAGCCGGTAACCGTCGTAAGGTTACAAACCACCCCAAAAGCAAGATGTACGTGTGTTGTGTGGGAGTGTGTATGTATGTGTGTTGGGAGCGTGATGCCACCGTGTGATGTAAGGGGATGCGCGCGTTTTATGTGGGGGGGGGGGGGGGGAGGGGCACGCCGGAAACCAACGAACAGGAAGTGCGTCCCGTCAGTATGTATATACGAATGTCGTCTGCTCCAGGGTTTTGCGCGGCAAAAATAAGAAAGCGAAAGCAACCGTCGAAATTGGTCGGGAATAGAACCTGTGTAAACACTGCTGCCCGACTATTCATTTTATAAACAACGTTAGATGGTCTCGATACTTCACTCGTTTTGGTGCAGCCTGGGTGTGGTTTCCTTTGTGGGTTATTTTTTGGGTATTTTTTGTTGGTTGTTGGAGTTTTACGTCCTGGAAACATCGAAGGTTATATCAGGACGGGTACCGAATTGTGACAGTGCGCACTCATGGCGACTTGACACCGATAGTGCTGTTCTACTGAGAAATCAAGCGACCAGCACCATGATCCGATACCCCACTCAGTCACATTATCCTGATACTGATCTCCTTGCATTATTCTATTAATGCCGAGCGCCTTGCTAGGAAGTGATAAGTATTAATTTGATAAGTCATTGGTTTGACTCGACCGGTAACCAGACGCCCAATCTCTCGCCTGCGAGGCACGCGCTGTATCGACTCAGCCACCGCGTCCGGTGTGTATTCTTTTTTTATTTAGTATTTTTTCGGGTATTATTTGTTTGTTTTTGAGCTATGCGGATCACTCTCTTTTTAACCACCAGAGGTACTCTCTAGCAACGCACGGAAGTGGCGGATTTTATCAGAAAGTTTTCCCATCTCCACTTGAGGGTAAAGAGACCTGATAGATTGTTGTTTATTTAGTTAGCCTTCCCAACTGCGCTGTTTTGCTAACTCTCCAACGGCAAAACTAAATCCAGGGTTACAGACGCCGATGAAAGCTTCGAAGTTCCTAAACCGAATCGCTTATTTATATTTGATCCTAGATAACTAACTAACTCAGATATTAGTGTATTAATTAAATATTTGTTGCTGCATGGAACCAGACGCGAGCGCCGAATGAGTTAGAGCGTCCATCTCCCGTGTTGGTAGATCAGGGGATCGTGGGTTCAAATCCTGGTCGAGTCAAACCAATGACTTAAAAATTGATACTTGTCGCTTCCTAGCCAGAGTCTCGGCATTATTAGGAAAGGGCAACTCTTATTTTAAATAGCTAATGTCTTTCAGCTTCAGGTTTCTCTTGATGGTATCCTTGAACCAGAGACGAGGGCGCCCTCTCTTTCTGTAACCAGAAGACAGTTGAGAGTAGAGGATCTGCTTTGGTAGCCTGTCTGATGACATGCTCATGAGGTGCCCAGTCCACTGGAGATTCTTTTTGATCAGAAGATCTTCCATAGAGGGCAGCCCCGTCTGTTCGAGTGTTTCCTTATTTGTCACTTTGTCCTTCCAGGTTAGCCTCATGATTGAACGCAGATGTCGCATCATAAAGGCATGCAGCTTTTTCACCTGTCGTCTGTACACTGTCCAGGCCTCGGCTCAGTATAGTAGGGTGGATAGCACAATTGCACAGTAGATCTTGCCTTTGACCCGCATGGACACATGGTGGTTGTTCCAGAGTTTCTGGCATAGTCGGCCGAAAGATGCGCTGGCTTTGGCCATTCTCCTCTGTATTTTAGCATCAATGGGTCCATCACTTGATATAGTGCTTCCGAGGTAGATGAATTCTGGAACAGAGTTCAGCTTGTTTCTGGCAACCATGATATCCTCCTCATGTGTTCTTGTAGAGTTGGGTTGGTACAGCACCTCCGTCTTCTTGATGTTAATCTTTAGGCTGAACTTCTTTGATGCATCGGAGAAAGCGTCCACTATTTTCTGGATCTCTTCAGCAGAGTGGGCAACCAGTGCACTGTCATCTGTGAATAGCAGCTCTCTCATCAGTATCCGAGTAGTCTTGGTCTTCGCTCTGAAGTGTGCGACATTGAATATGTCTTCAAACTGACCGAATCAAACCGGTGGCTTAACAAATTTATACTTGTCGCTACCTAACCTGGTGTTCAGTAGTAATAGGAAAGGACAAAGACTGGTTTGCTCAGTATCAGGACAATCTAGTTGATTGGGTCATTGTGCCAATGACCTGGGCCGCGTTCAGGGTCCGTCTCGGAGGCGCCGCGGAGACATCTCGGTAATGCTTTTTGGCCTATTTGCGTTCAAAGTGGGTCTCGGCGATGTCTCGGAGACGCCTCCATTTTCAGACTGGAGATGAAAAGTGCCTCGAAAATGCCCGCTGTATTCAGTGGTTTCAGCCAATCACAGCGCAGCTATTCCATTGCAAATGGCCACCGCCTATTGGGGGTAGCCATTTTTGAGACAACAAACTGCTTTTGCCGTTCAAACTAGTGTGACGTCATGGGCATCTCCGAGGTGCCTCTGAGACGGACCCTGAACGTGGCCCTGGTCTCGCTGATTGGGTCATGGTGCCAGTGGCCAGGCCTCCCGGTGGGACAGCACTATTAAGATGCTATCCATGCACACTGCCACAAGTTGATGTCCATCCTGATATGGCCTTAGATGTTGCTAGGATGCAAGCCCCCCCAATAAAAAACCCACACAAAGAAACCCACACACAAAACAATGACACCATTAGGCATGTAGTCACAAATATCAGTTTGCTGAATCTTTGGTTTGACTCTGCCGGGATTGAACCCCAAAGCTCTCACACTGGAGACGAGCACGCTATTCATTCAGACCTCCCATCGGTCATAACACTTTCTTGCTTCTTCATACAGTTTGTTCCCCTGGCTAGGAAAGTCTTATTAGTTCAGTCTATGGCACCTTTTGAGCTACAATAGTAACTATGTCAGTGGATTGTCTGACAGGAAATTTCCTCACAGTCGTAGTAATCAGAGGACAAGACGGGATGGCGGAATGAGTTAGAGCGTCCGTCTCCCGTGTTGGTAGATCATGGGTTCGAAAACTGGTTGAGTCAAACCGATGACTTAAAACTTGATACTTGTCACTTCCTAGCCTGGCGCTCGGCATTATTAGGATAGGACAAGGACTGGTTGGCTCAGTGTCAGGATAATGTGACTGAGTGGGATATCAGGTCATGGTGCTGGTGGCCTGGTCTTCCAGTGGGGCAGCACTATAAAGTCACCATGAGTGCGCACTGTCACAAGTCGGTATCCATCCTGATATGACCTTAGATGTTGCTATGACGTAAAACAACAACAAACACATAGTAATCAGAAGCATCATTATCGACAATGCCTCATCACTCTTTCCACATGTTTGATTACATTATTCATCTTCTCTGATTGGTTGATTGATAAATGATACCAAACCAGTTTTCGCCCACTTTTTTCTAATGGGTAGTTAGTTCTTCACCCCTGCTGTAGGGGTGAATCTTTTATCTACGGGCGGGGTGGGATGTCCGGGGGAGAGGGGGGGGGGGGGGCTGTCAGCAGGAAATAATTGAGCTGAACGCAAAACACCGGATGTAAACATGAGAAAGGTGTAGCAAAGTTTCCCGTTGCAACGCTTTAATTGGACTCACGTGGTTGCACGAGTGTGGTTGTGTGTGTATGTGTGTATGTGTGTATGTGTGTATGTGTGTATGTGTGTATGTGTGTATGTGTGTATGTGTGTGTGGAGTTGGGTGCGGGTCATCGCTGTCGCCGCTGGGCCCCAGAAGAACAACAAGCATCACATATCCCATTGTAGAAACCAATGCTCGGATCTATAGCCGTGTTCACACGGCAAAATGTGAAGCGAATTAGACAAATCGAATCAGGTGAGTCGAATTAGCCGCCTGTTCACACGGGCAGTACTTGGGCCGGAAATCGAAATCTGCGCATGAGCAAGTCCACGTCACCACGAGAGAGTGGATTCGACCTAGATATGTATTTACTGCATCGTATTGGTTTGGAACGGTCAAAACTTCTGCTAGGCAGTGAAACCCTAAAAATAAATGATGAAAAAAATATCTGTGCACCTCTAGCAGGTTCATAGACCAAATTATATAATATGTGCTTTTGATCGACCGGAAAGTCAACAAACTAAGGTGTCGACTGCGCATGCGTGTGAGGTGCTTAATCCGCCTCAGTGCGTCCACACGGACAAAATAAATCGATTCACAGAAATCGCCTCACGTAAACTACCTCGAGAGGTGGTTTACATTATCCGCATCACAGGAATCGATTCAGCCCTAATTCGACTCAGACGCCCGTTCACACGCGAAATGTGCGTCGAACTAGGCAAGTCGCTTTCTACGAATCGATTTCCATTCCCCGTGTGAACACGGCTTATGGCTGTGTACGTAGGCTATGAGGAAAACAATACAGACAAAGAGAAAGGAAGAGAGTAAAGTGTAAGAGAGAGTCCACACACACACACACACACACACCCACCCCCACCCCCACCCCACCCCCACCCCACCCCACCCCCACCCCCCGGTTTATTATATATATCACATGGATTCTTGGTATAGGATCATGCCATTCACTTCAACCAATAGGGACGCAGCATTCCCAGTTCCCCCAATAGGGACTCAGCATTTCTGGTTACCACAACCACCAGTGGTCCGCCCACCACCAGAGCTGGCCGACCTGTGACCACCACCACCAACCTTGACTCCTGTGTGCATTGACCCCTACCTTAGCAGAGAGCCAGGCCCTGAGTGCACTCACCCAGACCTGCCAATCATCCCTATGTCTATAATGACCTGCCATCAAGCATTGGCCAAGCCATATATACACACAACATACATATACACACACTCTTGGCCGGCCACACAGAATAATAATAGAGGATTTCCATTTCCCCCTCTGCTGATTATGGGAATATTATACACCATGATCCTCTTGGAGCCAGCTCTCGTCCAATCACAGCCCGCCTCCCAGCTTACAGGTTACTGCCCAGCGTGGCCAATCACACCTCTAAAAACAGGCACTCTAACTCAAACCACCGACTGGTCCACACAGCTCCAATTTCTTCTCCGCCCACCCACACTGTTTCTGGTACGTTAACTCGTTCACCACGGCAGCTAAGGGTACCAGCTCAGGACCCGGGCGCAGTGGCCGGATCGGTAGAGCGCGGACCTCGCGTGCGGAAGGTCGGGAGTTCGGTTCCCGGTCGAGTCAAACCAATGACTGATAAAATTGATACTTGTTGCTTCCTAGGTCGGGAGTTTGATTCTTGGTCGAGTCAAACCAATGACTTATAGAATTGATACTTGTCGATTCCTAGCCTGGTGCTTGGCATTAATATGATAGGGCAAGGACTGGTTAGCTCAGTGTCAGGATAATGTGACTGATTGGAATATCGGGACATGGTTCCAGTGCCGTGATTTCCCAGTGGGACAGCACTATAAAATTGCCATAGATCCACACAGTCACAAGCCGGTACCTGTAATGATTTTGCCTTAGATGTTGCCAGGACATAAACCTTCAACAACCAACCAACTAGCTCAGGATTGCGTTATTGTCACTTCATTATTTTGCTGGCATGTTATTAACATAATTATGTTTATGTTTGTGGTATGTAATTGCTTGGGTGGTCAATAAGCGAGTAAGTGTTGTCACAGACAATGACTCCAGGTGGTGCCAGTCGTCCTACCAACAGTAACGGGTAATAATATGTGAAATAGCAATATATATCAAAACCTGACACATTCGCTCTTTATACTCACATAATTATGTTATGTTTATATTCATGCTATGTAATTTATTACGATAATATATGATAGTTCATCTACTCTGTGTCAATATAGATAAACACTGAAAGCGGGAACCAGGACTCATCTTCTCACGGGTTCGAACCCTGATCGAGTCAAAGGCATGATGTAAAAGATTTTAACTTGTTGCTTCCTAGCCATACGCTCAACATTATTAGGATAGGGCAAGGATGGCTCAGTGTCAGGATAATGTGACTGAGTGGGATATCAGTTCATGGTGCTGGTGGCCTGATTTCCCAGTGGGACAGCACTATAACGTCGCCAGGAGTGCGCACTGTCACAAGTCAGTACCGGTCCTGATATGACCTTAGATGTTGCCAGGACGTAAAACTCCAACAACCAACCAACCTGTTAAATTAATGCTAGAAATAATAACCTTCAACAGCGACAGTTTATTGACTTGATATTCCTCTTACGCGGCAATAAATGCTTAAATCAATGCACCAGTATCTAAAGCCGTGTTCACACGGGCAAAATGTGAGGCGAACTAGACAAATCGAATCAAGTGAGGCGAATTAGCGGCCCGTTCACACGGGCAGTACTTGGGCCGGAAGTCGAATGCTGCGCATGAGCAAGTCCAGGCTAACCAGCGCCATTTTGGGTTCGACGATGCTGGCACCAGAGAGTGTGGGTTCGACCTAGATATGTAATTACTGAATCGTATTGGTTTGGAACGGTCAAAACTTCTGCTGGGCAGTGAAACCCTAAAAATAAATGATGAAAAAAATATCTGTGCATAGATAGCGGTTTCATTAATTAAATTATACAATATGCGCTTTTGATCGACCGGAAAGTCAACAAACTAAGGTCTCGACTGCGCATGCGTGTGACGTCCTTAATCCGCCTCATATAATTCAGTTGCGTTCACACAGGCGAGATGGGCCGACCTAAGCTAGTTCGCTTCATATAAACTACCTCGCTAGGTGGTTTATATAAAGCGCATCATATGAATCGATTCAGCCCTAATCCGCCTCACATCGCGTTCACACGGCAAAATGTGAGGCGAACTAGGCAAGGCGCTTCATATGAAGCGGATTAAATCACCCGTGTGAACACGGCTTAAGTTGGATATGTCGACCTAAATCTAAATAGATCCTTTTTGGCTTCGAAGATGTACACTTTTATGAGATTATGTAGGTTTAAGCATTAAATTATAGAAGAGGTTTATATTTTATTTGCTTTGAGGTTTCTGAGAAAACCCGAAAACTGAGGGAACTCTGCTTATTCGACAGATTTTATGATTTGTTTGGTGTTTTACGTTCTGGCAACATCTAATGTCATATACCAACATGTGACACTGACAGTGCACACCCATGTATATTCCCATGAGTCAATTTCCCACCCAGTCCCATTATCCTGATACTGAGCTAACCCGTCCTTGCCAAACACCAGGCTAGGTAGCGACAACTATCAATTTTGCAAGTCATTGGTTTGACTTGTCCATGATGCAAACTCCTGACCTTCCGCAGGGAAACCGATTCGGCCACTGGATCCTGTAGGCTATTGTACGGTAATTGAGATTAAGATTCAGAGCATCGATTCATTAAACTAGGATACAGTGAGTATTTGTAGGAAGAATCCAATATGAGAATTACCTCAATGTATCTTCGTTTTGGTAGATCATGGGATTCGAACCCATGGGTTCGAACCCTGGTCGAGTCAAACCAATGACTTAAAATGTGATGCTTGTCACTTCCTAGCCAGGCGGTCGGCATGATTAGGATAGGGACAAACTGGTTGGCTCAGTGTTAGGATAATGTGACCGAGTGGGATATCAGAGCATGGTGCTGGCAGCCTGGTCTCCCACTCCCAGTGGGGCACTGTCAGTGCGCACTGCCAGTGTCACAAGTCAGTGCTCATCTTGATATGCTTTTAGATGGTGCCAGGACGTCATCATCATCATCATCATCATGCTGCCGGTCACGATGCGACAAAGACTGCTCTCATTACTTGACTGCCGCTCTCCTTGTGCGGTTGTACATTTCATGAAAAGTGTTGAAGAGCTGCTGGCTTTTGCAAGTTACCAGCGGTACTCTCTCGGGGAGCAAATAGAGGTTTCACACCGGCAAGAACATGTCAAGATAGGCGCAAAACTATTTGTCCCTGCAGTGGCTGGTCGGGAGATGTCGGGAGTTCCATACATCAACTGCCCTTAATGCTGCCACAGTGACATGGTTTTCTGTTTAGGGTTTGCTCCCTTAGCCTTCGGTTCTGTCAAGAACCTGTACCACAAGGCAGTGGTTTACAACTCTGCAGGGCAGGGGCATCAAACTCCCTGAGGTATCGTTATACCTGCAATACCTGCATGTCCCCGTGTGTAGATGCCGCTGCACCAACCCAACCTGCAATACGCCAGGACGTAAAACTCCAACAACCAACGAACCAACCAACTCCTTGGTTGAAATAGCTGGTGAGTTGCTAGATAAACAATTCCATGTAGAGATGTACTTATGTGTGATGTATGTAGTTACGTCCACCTCTGTTAGCCACGCCCCCCTCTGTTAGCCATGCCCCCCCCCTAACACCCCCCCCCCCCCACACACACACTCAGCCTCACACCCACATTCCTCATGGGCACCCTCCCTACAAACACACTGCAGTAAATCAGAGGAAGAGCGGGGCAGTGCCACCTCACACACTGCTCAGTGCCCAGTAACTGACAAGATCCGATACAATTCTCTCTGTGCCTGCAATTAATGCCAATCCAAAGTGTGATACCCGTCTAAACCTAAAATGAAAGAAGCCAAGTCGCGTCAGGTGCCATCATTTGAAGTTTATGTTCGTTTGCAAAAAGCACCATACCTATTAGTAGTATTTGTGTTTTTATTTGTGTTTTTATTTGTATTTTATAGAAACATATATCTAACATGGGCTTTCCACTATGTTTGTTTGTTCTATTGTTGTTTTACGTCCTAGCAACAACTAAGGTCATATGAGGAGGGGTACCTACTTGTAAAAGCGTGCACGCCTGGCGACTTTACAGTTCTGCCCCACTGGGATGCCAGGCCACCAGCACCATTACCTGATATCCCACTCAGTCATATTATCCTGACACTGAGCCAACCCATCCTTGCCCTATCCTAATAATGCAGAGCGCCAGGTTAGGAAGCGACAAGTATACATTTTTAAGTCATTGGTTTGACTCGACCAGGGTTCGAATCCACGATCCCACGGTCTACCAACACGGGAGACGGACGCTCTAACTCATTCGGCCATCCCGTCTGGTTTTTCCACTATGTGTTTGTATTTCTATTTTATGCGAACATATATATATCTAACACGATTTGTATCAAACTAGACAAAGCCACACAGTGGTTGAGTCTAGTTTTATATCAATCCATGATAGGTAAGTTTGTTTCTTCGTTGTTGTTTTACATCTAAATCATATGAGGGCGGGTACCGACTTGTGACAGTGCACACCCATGGCGACGTTATAGTGCTGCCCCACTGGGAAATCAGGCTGCCAGTAACATGACCTGATATCCCACTCAGTCACATTATCCTGACACTGAGTTTAACCAGTCTTTCCTCTATCCTATTGATGCCGAACGCCAAGCTTGGAAGCGACAAGTATCAATCTTGTAAGTCATTGGTTTGACTCGATCGGGAATTGTACTCCTGATCGGCCTGACATCAGGCCTGCGCTCTAGCGATTCTGACACTGCGCCCGGTATACCTGTTAGTAGTATTTGTGCTTTTATTTGTATTTTATGCAAATATATATCGAACATGTTTTTTCCACTATGAATTTGTATTTTATACGAACATATATCTAACCTTCTAACACAGTCCTTTCACCATTAGGGTTAAGGCCCTGTCACACCTCACTGGATTGGGGGAAACCGACAGAAACCAAACAAAGTCCGTCTTGTGTCCATACAAGTTTTGAACATGCACAAAACTAGGAACGGATGCTGCCAGACTGACGGTTCTTGTCTGGTTTGAGTTTGTTTTGTCCATTGGCTATCCATTCATGTCCGTTTCATGTCCGCTTAATGTCCGTTTCATGTCCGTTTCATGTCCGTTTTAATGCCATTTCATGTCCGTTTCATGTCCGTTTCATGTCTATTCATTCCTCGGCCATTGACTCGATAGTGCAACATTTTGACACATTTTAATACATTTTGATACTTATCACCACCGGACTATACAATTCTGTCCTTTTCTCAATCCAGCGAGGTGTGACAGCTGCTTTACAGGATGCACCTATCGCGGATTGATATCAGACTAGACAAAGACACATTGTGGCTGACTCTAATTTGATTTCAATCCTCGATAGGAAAGTTATGGATTCATATCAAACTAGACACATTGTGGCAAAGTCTAGTTTGATATCAATCTGCGATAGGTAAATTATGAGTTGGTATCAAACAATACAAATCCACCTTGTGGTTAAGTCTAGTCTTATATAAGTTTGCGATAGGTAAGTCCTTTACTGTCATCCACCTCTCTCTTTCTCACCCCCTCCTTTCTTCTACCTCTCTCCGCTCCCTCGACCACATCTCCCTCCTTTCCTCTGCTC
>CM059195.1:4794441-4839189 GCA_030323885.1 Branchipolynoe longqiensis | reverse complement strand
TTGTTACTTAGCATCGCCAATTGGTAGTCAATGGTGGCACTCACGTATAGCCGCATGTGTTCTTATATATTAACATATATACCCTTTCATGTTGTTTTTTTGCTTTTATTTCTCCAGTTACACTCTAATATATTCAGATTTTGTATCATCACACACGATTAATTCAGCATTATTAATATTAGCTTAAATGTTCACTCAACCGCTCGCTCATTCATTCACTCATTCATTCACTCATTCACTCACTCATTCACTCATTCATTCACTCATTCAATCACTCGCTCATTCAATAATTCATTCACTAATTCATTCACTAATTCATTCACTAATTCATTCACTCATTCATTCACTCATTCACTCACTCATTCATTCACTCATTCATTCACTCATTCATTCACTCATTCAAGCACTCACTCAGTCAATCACTGAGTGATTCACTCATTCATTCACTCATTCAAGCACCCATTCACTCACTTTTTCACTCACTCATTCATTCACTCATTAATTCACTCACTCATTAACTCTCACTCACTCACTAACTCACTCGTACACATCTACACTTTTTTGTGTGGGTGTTCGTGACCTAGCGGTCACTGGCTGAGTAAACGGCCCGTTTTTGGTAGTTTTTTGTGTTTTTTTCTTTTTGTCTTCTTTCTTCTTCATCTTGATCTATGCACATGATCAAGTCCTGATATGCCCCTAGATGTTGCCCGGATGTAAAACCCCAATAAATAAACAAGGAGGAGTTGGAAGTTATTCTGTCTGTGCGAGGTCGTTTGTTTGTTGTTGTGTTACGTCCTAGAAAGATCTAAGGTCATATCAGGACAGGTACCCACTTGTGACAGTAGGCACTCATAGCGACTTTATAGTGCTGCACCACTAGGACACCAGATTGCCAGCACCATGACCTGATATCCCACTCAGTCACATTATCCTGATACTGAACCAACCAGTCCTTGCCCTATCCTAATAATGCCAACCACCAGGCTAGCAAGCAACAACTATCAATTTTTAAGTCATTGGTTTGACTCAACCAGGATTCGAACTCACAAACTCATGGGTTCATCATGGGTTCGGATCTCCCAATCTCCCAAAACAGGAGACGGATGCTCTACTCATTCGGCCACCCCGTCTGGTCGTCAGTGCTTGGAGCTCTGGTCCACCAGTGGTTGAAATATCTTGAAAATACAATAACCTTAAACCGTGTTTGTCTGGTGAATACCAATAATGGAACTTTAAAAAATCAACTTAAGCAAATTTGTCTATAGTAAGCGGAACTTGTAGTTTTTATAGTATGCCACATTTAATGAATGGGACCCGCAGCTCATATACATACACTACCAGCTCTTAAAGTTATCTTTCAAAAGCCACTTTTAAACCAATTAAATTACAAAAAATTAAAAACACCTTACATACAGGGCTCTTCAGGCAATCCTGCTTAGAATGCTATAAAAGCTACAACTACAATTAATTGAGACTTGTCCTACTTGGGTGAAACTTACTGCACTATCACCACCCAACACACTCCTGGCCATGTATCAAAACAGTGTTTCATCGAATAGCCATAAGGATAGCACTAGTAACACAGTGTTTCATGGAATAGCCATAAGGGTAGCACTAGTAACACAGTGTTTCATGGAATAGCCATAAGGGTAGCACTAATAACACAGTGCTTGATGGAATAGTCATAAGGGTAGCACTAATAACACAGTTTTTTTTTTTTTTTTTTTTTTTTTATTGAGGCTGTATTTATACTGTCCATAGCATATAAGCCTGGGTATTCAGGCTTGTTTTCAATGCTGGCCAGCTGTAGTGTTGGTGTTGTCTTATCACACAGTAGCTGCTGATAAGGTATTTGATTGCCTGTATTTCAGTAGCAGATAGATAGTTGGTTGGTCTGGTTAGTACTATAGTAGTCTATGTTAATTTTTTTGGATTTTCTTGGCATATATGTGCTTTATTTTTTCTACTCTTATTTCTAGACTAGCCTACTCCTATTTACATATCATAGGCTTGTACGCAGCTGTGAGGTGTGTTATCTGGGTGCTTTTGGTATGGTTACCTTCCATTGGGCGTCTCGCTGGTGGGCCGTGACATGTATCACCTGCCCCTTTGCGGTGCAGCTTAGTTGGGGGTTCCTAGCCTTATTTTGCACAGATATTTTTTGTATGTTTTTAGGTCAGGAATTTGTCGTTCCTTTACTGTTTGGGCATTCCACACCTTGGCAGCCATTTCTAGCGTGCTTCTCTCGTGAGCTTTTATTTGGCTTCTGGTCTGCTTTAGTAGTGGCGCATTATTTGCTCTAGTTGCCCTTTGTGGTTTTGTTAGGAGTTTATTGTCTTGACTATAGCTGTATGCTAATGTTTTCAGATGAATTATTCTCCTATTTTCTAGCAATTTTACTTTGGTTCTTTTGTGTATGTCATAGGTGGGGTGCAGCTTGTCTACTCTGAGGCAGATTTTCAGGGCTCTGTTCTGTAGTGTTTGCAGTTTTTTTAGAAGTTCTTTCTTTGCACCCATGTAGTTTACATCTCCATAGTCAAAATAGGGTAGCACCATGCCCTTGAAGATTTTTATTGACATTTCTTGTGTCATGTAGTCTCTTAGCTTTGCAAATAGCCACAGTTTGTGGTTTACCTTTTGGACAATTTTGTTTATACATAGGTTGTAGTTTAGTTGGCTGTCCAACTCAAGGCCTAGGTATTTGTAATGGTCTACATTTTCTAGTGTTTGGCTTCCTAGCTTACAGTGTAGTTTTCTTTCTGGCATTTGTTTATGCGAGAAGAGAACTGTTTTTGACTTGCTTGTGTTGATGGTTATTTTGTTGGACTCACACCACTCATCCAGTTTTAGTAGGAGCTTGTTTAGTTTAGTTATTACCTCCTCTTCTGTGGTGCCGTTTGCATATATGACTGTGTCATCTGCATATAGTTGGAGGCATTCGGTTTGTAACCATTTTTCAAGATCGTTTATGTAGATTATAAAGAGCAGTGGCCCTAGCACTGACCCTTGGGGTACACCACATGTGACAGGTTGGTTGTCTGATAGTGTATTGTTTATTTTTGTTCTCTGTTGCCTGTCTTTCAGGTAGCATTTTATCCAGTCCATAGTGTTGGATTTTATGCCCATGGATTCTAGTTTTTCCAATAGTATGTTATGGTCTACTGTATCGAATGCTTTGCTGAAGTCAATGAAGGCTGCTCCAACTAATTGTTTTTGGTTCATTGACGCCAATATGTCATTTGTTAGGTTAGCTATTGTTTTAGATGTGGAGTGCAGTTTCCTGAAACCTCCTTGTCTTTCGTTTAGTATATTGTTTTTTTCCAGGTGTTCATTTATGTGTCTATGTAGCACTTTTTCAATGAGCTTGCCTGGGGTTTGAAGAATCGATATTGGCCTGTAGTTTCCCATGTTTTGTTTGTCTCCACTTTTGTGGATAGGGGTAATGGTTGCCATTTTCCAGGCTGAGATAAAATGCCCCTGTTCAAAGGAGATGTTGAATAGGTCGACTATAGTGGCTGGGATGGCTTGGAGTGCCTCTTTCAGCATTTTGGTTGGTATTTCGTCTATTCCACTTGGTTTATTTGTGTCTATGTCATTTATTAGTTTTTTTACTTCTATTATATCTGTTTTGCAGGTGGGGATTTCATTCTGCACAGTTCCTGATCTATTTTCCCACCTTTTTTTAAATTTTCCTGACAGCGTTTGTCCTATTGTGGCAAAGTGCGTGTTCAGTTTGTTTGCTGCATCTTTGTCTGAGAGCATTGTCCCTTCGTTATCTTGGAAGGTTGTGTGCTCTTCTTTGTTATTTTTGGGGAATAATAGGTCTACATTCTTCCAGAATCTGTTTGTATTGCTTCCCCAGTCTCTGTCCTGCTTTATTATGTATTTCTTTTTTGCTGTTCTCACAGCTTTGAGAGAGTGGTTTCTGGCAATATGGTAGGCCAGTTTGTCTTCTATAGTTTCTGTGAGCTTTGCTTTATTACCCAGTTTACTTTTGGCTATGATGAGCGTTAGCAGGTCATTGTCTACCCAGGGGTCCTGGTTTTTTTGTATTTTTATTTTCTTAATGGGGCACATCTCGTCAGCTGATTTTCTTATTTCTGCGATGATGTTGCCCCAATAGATATTAACATCATCTCTGTTTTGTGTGATGTTGTTTATGTTTTGGTGCAGATGATTTTTTAATGCATCTTCTGAGTAGTTTTTTAGGGACCTGCCCATCTTATACTCATAGTGATTTGTGCTTTTTAGTTTTTTCCTTGTTACATATATTAGCTCATGATCACTTATACCCCAGCTCCTGGTGCCCCATTTAGTGGCGTGGTTTGAGTTGGTTAGTATTAGGTCAATTGTGGTGCTATTTTTACTGAGCCTTGTTTTTTCAGTGATGAGCTGTTGTAGGCCTAAGATTTTGATTGTGGTTTGCAGCATTAGTTTGTTTTTATCATTGCTGTTGTAATTTACATTAAAGTCTCCTAGTATGAAGATTTCTGCCTTTGTCAGTTTTTTTATGGTGTTTATGCTCTTCTCTAGGGCTTCAATGAAGAGTTCAATTTCCCCTGATGGAGGTCTGTAGAGGCTTGCTATGGCTATATTTGCTTGCTTTTCATTTTTTATTAGGCACCATAGTAGTTCTATGTGTTCATTTGATAAGTTAGCTGTTATTAGTGCTTCAGGATCTAGAATTTTGGTGTCTTTGCAGTAAAGGGCAACACCTCCACCCTTTTTTGTTTGGTTTAGTGTGTTATTTTGCTGCCTATCATTACATACAAGCTATGTTAAGGGTGTTGTTTTTGTGGTTGTCAGTGAACCTTGTTTCTGACAGTGCCAATATGTCAAGATTTTCTCTTTTTAGGTGTATTTTTATTGTGTCGATTTTGTTGGATGCACTCTGGCAGTTTAGGTGGGCAAAGTGTGTGCCCCTCCCCAGCTTGCATTCAATTTCTTCTACCATATATATTTGTGCTTTTCGGTGAGTGGTTGCTTGATTTCGCGAATTTTACTTTTTAGTTTTAGTTAGATTGAGTTTGTGTGTGTGTGTGGGGGGGGGGGGTGCTGGTGCATGCAGCACACGCATCTCCCTCTGGTGGGTAGTTGTGTAAGTCACTGCACTTATTACCTGTTTTGTGTGGAGGATGGCATATTTTTAGTAAAGCGTGTTAGTGAGATAGTAAATTTGTGATATTCATGGTTTGGAGCCCTGGTTCCTTTCCCAGTTCTCCCCGATCTGAACATTTGTATAGTTTTGTTTATTCCTTATTTATATTTTTCCTTTTTATTTGTTGGCATTTGTCAGGGTTTCCTTGACTTTTTGGAGGATGTCCCCCATTTTATTTTTGTAACCTGGTTTTATCGTTTCTCCTTCACTGGCGCTGTCCAGGTACCTTCCTGAGCCCCAGTATGGGCACTTTGTGCATTCCCTGAATGCATTTCCAGGGGCATTTATTAGCTTTTCTTTTAGCTCTATGTTTTGTGTGAATTTTGCGTGGACGATATCCTCCAGCACTTTTTCATTTGTTTTGCACCATTCTGGTGATCTCCATATTTTTTTGGCCATTGCTTTTATTGTGTACGGGTTGTCCGTGTTTTCGATCATTCTCATTATGTCATGTTTATCGTGATATTTGGCCATTATTGAGCAGTAGTATTGCTCGGCCGAGGTGTACTTTTTCCCATCCTTTCCTGTGACTTCGCATTTGTACAGGTTACTAAAGGGGGAGTTGTGGCCTTGGAACGACACTCCCCAGGGGTGTTCCCTTGTTGCACCCTTTTCTGGTGTGATCTCTTGAATCTCAATCTCTCATGGAATAGCCATAAGGGTAGCACTAATAGCACAGTGTTTCATGGAATAGCCATAAGGGTAGCACTAGTAACACAGTGTTTCATGGAATAGCCATAAGGGTAGCACTAATAACACAGTGCTTGATGAAATAGGAATAGGCATAGCAAGAGCACTAATAAGTAATATAACAGTACTTCGTGGAATAGCCATATGGATGGATAGCACTTATACTAAGTTATAGAACAGTGCTTCATAGAATAGCCATAGGGATAGCACTTATAGAACAGTGCTTCATAGAATAGCCATATGGATAGCACTTATAGAACAGTGTTTCATAGAATAGCCATAGGGATAGCACTAATTGAACAGTGCTACAATGAATAGCCATGTGGATAGCACTGATACTAGATTAGTGCTTCAGAGTATAGCCATAGGGATGTCATTGATACTGATAGAACAGTGCTTTGTTGTATGGCCATAGATATAGCATTAGTATCACACTCCTTCACAGTATCGTTATAGAGATAGCACTAGTATTACACTGCTTCACGATATAGCCATATATATAGCACTAGATCACACTGCTTCACGACATAGCCATATATATATAGCACTAGATCACACTGCTTCACGATATAGCCATAGATATAACACTAGATCGCACTGCTTCATGATATATCCATAGATATATCACTAAATCACACTGCTTCACGATATAGCCATATATATAGCACTAGTATCACACTGCTTCACGATATAGCCATGGATATAGCACTAGTATCACACGGCTTCACGATATATATACATATAGATAACACTCGTACCACACTGCTTCACGATATAGCCATTGAGATAACACCAGCATCACACCGCTTCACGGATCAGCTCTACATCATCCGGCTTCTCGCCACTGCGTGTTTAACGCTGAAAGCCGTGTGATAAATGTGTACAGAGCGCCCCCAACATGTGTCCGTACGACTACTAGCGCCGCCACCGGCCAACACCGGAACCACCCACCTACCGGAGCGGCCGCTCACCAGCCCCCGTGCATATGCATGTATGTCGCCCCCTCCCCCCCCCCCCCCCGACACACACCTCACCACCTTGCCACCGGGTTGTCACCTATATTAAACACAACCTGGAGGAAGGCTTACTCCCGCCTTGACCCTGGAGCCGTGCCGGGGTGCTGGGGACCAGTGGACGGTACTGGCTGCGGGGCGCCACCTGGAGGGAGTGTGAGTAAGTAGCTGTGACAGCTCAGGTCAGGAGGCGCTGTCAGGACGGCGTGTGGGGGTCTAACGACGTTAACCTATACGCCACTGGCTTTATTCAGAACTCCGCCGTGTGTGGGTGTGTGTGGGAGGTGTGTGTGTGTGGGGGGGGGGGTAAATCATGTCTAATCTAACATTAAAGGAGGGGCAGTGGGGTGGTAAATCATGTCTAATCTAACGTTAAAGGAGGGGAAGGGGGGGGGGGTAAATCATATCTAATTTACTGTTAGAGGAGGGGCGGGTCGGGGTAAATCATGTCTAATCTAACGTTAAATTGGGGGGGGGGGAGAGTTGTGGGTCGTGTGTGTATTTTGGACGGGGGGGGGGGGGGGTGAGTACGTGTGTGAGTCTGTATGCTTGTGTAAGTATTGTGTGTGTGTGAGTATTGTGTGTGAATGTAAGTTTGAGCAGGGGTGTCAGTATTGTGTGAGTGTGTGAGAGTATTGTGTGACCGTATGTGTGTGAGAGTATTGTGTGTGAGTGTAATATTGAGCAGGTATGTGAGTATGTGTGAGTATTGTGTGCGTGTGAGTGTGTGTGTGAGTATTGTGTGTGTTAGTGTAAGTTTGAGCGGGTGTGTGAGTATGTGTGTGAGTATGTGTGAGTATTGTGTGAGTGTGTGTGAGTATTGTGTGTGACTGTGAGTAAGTTTAAGCGGGAGTGTGAGTATTGTGTAAGTATTGTGTGAGTGTGAGAGTATGTGTGAGTATTGTGTTAGTGTGTGTGAGTGAGGTTGGGCGAGTGTGAGTAGGTATGAGTATGTGTGAGTGTTTGTTTGTTGTTGGTTTACGTCCTAGCAACATCTAAGCTAATATCAGGACGGGTACTGAATTGTGACAGTGCGACTCATGGCGACTTTATAGTGCTGCACCCTGGGAAATCAAACCGCCAGCACCATGACCCGATATACCACTCAGTCACATTATCCTTACATTGAGCTCACCAGTCTTTGCCTTCCCCTATTAATGCCGAGCGCTAGGCTAGGAAACGACTTTATAAGTCATTGGTTTGACAAGTCGGTACCCGTCCTGATATGACCTTAGATGTTGCCAGGACGTAAAACTCTAACAACCAACCACTCAACTGTCCCCATGTATGTAATGTAGCCTTGTACTTGTAGTGGTGATGGGTTTAACGAAAGGAGAACGGTCGGTCTGGTTTCGGGGTTAGTTGTCTCGGGAAAGAAGGGGTAGGAAGTAGAACTTAGAAGCTATGGCGGTCTATAGTCATTGAGAAAGCACTATAGCAGTACACGGGCCCACCCGAGCCTACGCGCCATAGGTTTAACCATTGTGTGATTCTCTTAAGGGGCCCCGCCGTCTGAGTACGAGCAATGTAGGTCAAAGCAGAAGCGGCAGCAGCGGCGGACGCGCGGTGGGACTTGACATCATCATGGGAACGCCGGAGAAAAAGTGATACCGAGACACAATCAATTGGCAAGGATTAGAACAGCTGAGGGGGGGGGGGGGTTCTAGTTTTTTTAAATAGAAAATATTTTTATATTTTTCTTTGGCTGGGTGGGGTGGGGGCAGAGCGGCTGTGTGTTATGGGTTTTTTTTTATAGTATATCGTGTGTTGGTGTTTGTATGTGTGTTGGCGTTTGGGGGTGTTCGTGGGTGTGTGTCTGGGTGTGGATGTGCGGGTGTGTTGTACCGATATTAATCACACGATGGCGCGCGGCTGGAGCTGGCCGTAGTTTGCTTGCTGTAGTCGCATTCACTTATTTATTATTATTATTATTTCTATTACTATCATTATTACTGTCATTATTATTATCGGTATTACTATCATTATTACTGTCATTATTATTATCTGTATTACTATCATTATTATTATCATTATTATTATTTGTATTACTATTACTATCATTATTATCATTATTATTTGTATTACTATTACTATTACTATCATTATTATTATTATCATTATTATCATCCAAGGATGAAAGATCTCGGCGTTTTCGCGGATTTCCGATTTGTTTAATATTTACCGATTAACATTAAACAAAATGTCATGGAATCGGGATGAAAATGACAATTAGTTAGTTTGAAAACCGGTCTTATGTGACCATTTGATGTTGCTAGATCATAAAATCCATAACAAGAAAGAATTAGGTATGGGCGATAATATAGGCAAAACAAGGACAGTTCAAACGTGACTTCCCACATTTCCCCCGTGGTTCCCTGGCAGTGCTAATTCTATGGGGGAATGGGTGTTTTCACGCAAATTTGCCATCGATGTAATATTCTAGGCTTGATTCCCGTGGGTTTTTTTTTGCCTGAGATCACTTTCAGCCCCGATTATTATTATTATTATTATTATTAATATTATTATAACTTACATTATTATAACTTTACTAAGGTAAAACAGGAAAACATGTTAGCCTTTTTGAGGGCAGCTGGACTGTACCACCTCATATAGTTTACTAAATAGATTCTATCAATTATTAATAAAACTTGTCTTTTTCTATGGGAATTTGTTTCCCTTGACCACAAATATATAATTATGAGCTTTTTAATTTAATGAGTGTCTATTGGCACATAATTGATTGTCTGCATTTACATGTAAAAGCTATGGTTTGAACAAAAAACAAACATTTCTCGCCGTGAATATGGCCTATGCTGCCGACATGGCGTAAAGCAACCACCAATCAATCAACAATCAATCACAGAGGGAGCAAATTAGTGAAGTATTGATACACGCGGAACCGATGTGGTTAAAGACTGGCGCGTTTATTGACGTCAAATGTTGACTGAGAACTCGCTCCCTCACTCAGTAGGCGATTAAAGCTGCTTAGTCCGATGAAGCGTCACATTTTCAAAACTAAGGCAATCATCTAGAGTTGATTTGACATATTTAGCTTAAGGGGCTGTCACATTACGACGCATCATGGAAACGTACGCCAACATATATGATTTTTGCCCACTACATTGGAATACGTTGTTATGTGTTACACGTGCGTTAGGCGCTGGTATACGTCAATGTACGTCGACGTTCGTTGAGATACGGCATCACTTGTCAGGGGGTCGGCAAAGTTTTGTGCATGCACAAGACTTTCAATGTGCATGCACAAAACTTTTGATGTGCGAAAATGTTCAACAATGTGTGGCCATACACCATGTATATGTTAGGCGTACGTCGATGTATGTTAGACAAACATTGTTCACAACGTTGCACTACATTGACCTACATTAAAGGCAGTGGGAACGTACAGTCCGTGTACTGACAACGTATGGATAACATACATCTAATGTATGTTTAGCATTACTCCAGCGTGTCTTGACGTATGTAACGTATAACTATGAGGCGTAGTTCTGGCAATCGAATAATGTATATAACATTCACCGGCGTTCTGTGAACGTACCATGAGTATAATTCGAGTGTTTTTCGCCCAGAGGCACGTTAGCCATACATTGGTCATACTTTTGCCATACGGTATGTATACATCCAATTTTGCCCCCCGCCCCCTCCCGTGCCGAAAAGTTTGACACTTCTCGATGTAAAAAAAGTGATTTTACATGTTGGCTTGCGAGATGAGTCGTAATGTGACAGGGCCTTAAGATACTGATGCACTTATTAAGCCTTTGTTGCCACATAAGGGAATACTGCGGGAATTGAATAGAACCTGTTCCGGCAGAACCCTATGGTGAGTGTTGGCGTGCATGCCAAAATTAATTTGACGTTTCCACTTCAAATATCTCATTTAAGTTAAAGTTGCATCGAATTGAAGTAAGGTAGATTATAACGATCAATTTAATATATTTATCTAAGAAAAATGACATAATCTCAAAAGCATCCGACCATGTAACTTTAACGTCAAATGTTGACTGACAGTGACAACTCACTGACTGACTAGCCGCTTAACTGACTGTAAGACACAGTTGGGAAGTGTGAAATCTTTGACCCCAGAGAAGGGTGAGTGATCAACTCACGTTTGGTTTGGAAAGAAAAGTGGTTATTTAATACCCCCATCACACTAAAGTAGTTCTTACTACATTCATGAAAATGTTGCCGAACGGGCTCAAACTGTGTGTGAAAGGAGTGAATGTAGTAGCAACGTTTTACTAACTCTTTATGAACTGCATGGATGGGTAAGGATGGAAGGGTGCTCCACAATTTTGAGCATGCTCACAATTTTCGGCGCCCACGTTCTACCCCGTTTTAGAACGGGGTCAGACGTTTTGAGAACTAGTTTGGTGTGACGGTGGTGTGAATTGGAATAACATGGGCTCATTTACCGAGAGAGAGCAAGAGAGAGAGAGCAAGAGAGAGAGCAAGGGAGAGGGGCGGAAAAATGAAGGGAAAGAGGGAGGGGAGAGGGAGGGTGACAGAGGGGGAGGCTAGAGACAGACACTGAGACAGACACTGAGACAGATAGACAGACAGACAGGGAAGAAACGGAGGGACAGGGCTGGAGGGGAAAAATAGAGACAGACTGATCAGTAGACAGTCAGACAGATGGACAGAAGGAGGGACAGCAGAATGTCATGGACAAGCTATCTACTGACAAGTTATGTCAAGTACCAAGGCCTTTTTTTGGGGGGGGCGGATTTTTTCTTGTTATTAGCTTCGCCTTATGTGCCACATACTTAATTAATAGTTTTATTTGGCATGGTTTAACATTTGCAATTTAATGGTAGCAATTAATCAAGTGGCATATTATTTTATTTTATTTTATTATTTATTTTCCTTGAAGATTTATACTGCCTATCATGGATAAGTCTGAATAGACTTGTTTTCACCATTAGACAGTTTGTCGATAGAAAGCCTGACTCTACACTTTTACCGACCCAAGGGATTTTTAACCTCCCACACCGCATAGGCATGGTATGAGAGCAACTGGCCTTTGGTGTTGCTGTAAGTTATACACAGCAGTGGAAATCCAAATTGGCAGAGGAATCGAACCACCAATCTTCAGATTAGGAGTCCGACCTAGAAAAAAGTCAGACACTCTAACCACTCTGCCACAGAGAACACCACGATATAATGTTTATTTCTCATGTTACCCTACTGTATGTATTATATACATTTCTGTGTAAATAACTGTGAATTGAAAAATGGCTGGAAGACCAGTGATGTGGCACTGACAAAGATTTATTCAGCAAAATAAACATATTTACCACACACAAAAAATGTGCATGTTTATCATTCTATCTATATATGTGTGTATATAAGCGATATCGGACTGGCGCCAGTGTGATATAATTGTTATCGGATTAGACATTGCAATGGCTGTCAGAATCGAGAGGATCAACTATCAACAGCTTCTAACCAAACAATCTCATGAATAGTAGGAATAGTACAGTCACGCATTGTGAGTCAGCTGTGTGAGTTGAGGGTGTGTGTGTGTTGTCTATTCCAAGTGAAGGTCAAGGTTAAGTTTGTTTGTTTGTTTGTTGTTTGTTGTTGTTTACGCCCTAGCAATGTTGTCGACCAACTAAGCAACAATCAAACAACAAGCATTAAGCAATCAACAATCAAACAACTCATCAACCAGCAACCAACCAATCAACCAGCAATCAACCAACAACCAACAAACAGCCATTAAGCAAACAAACAACCGAAAACAATCAAAAACCAACAACGAACCAACCAAAAAACCAACAACTAACAAACAACAAACAACCAATACTCAAACAAACAACCGAAAACAATCAACAACCAACAAACAACCAACAGACAAACAACAAACAACCAATAATCCAACAAACAACCGAAAACAATCAAAAACCAACCAACAACAAACAAAGAACAAACAAACAACCAACAACAAACAACTAACCAACGACAAAGAACCACCAAACAAACAAACACCAAACATCATCAAACAAACAACAAACAAACAAACAACAACAAACAACTAACCAACAACCGACCAACAACCCACAAACAACCGACCAAAAACTCCCCCCCCCCCCCCACTACCACCACCACCACTGTTGCCCAGCTTACAACCTATGGATTGCCGACACAATGGGCCCCTTTAAGAAGTATAAGTCACTGGTGGCGGTTGATACTGACGATAGCTGGGTGGCCAGAACCAGTCCCTGGTGATAGCACCGCCAAAAGCCCTCACCTACGCGCGCCACCGTCCGCAGCGCCACCACCGGGCATTAGTGGTATTATTCCCCAGGCGTCGCTGTTGCCATGGAAACGTCATTGTTTGTGCCAATGACTCTCGGCTGGGGACCGTTTCTACGGACGCTTCAATTATCAAAAACATTCCCTGTGTGAACTGAGGCGCTGTTAGTTCGTTGGAAGTGTAGTGGTCTGCATTGACCTCTCAGGCAAGTAACCGCATAGACAGGTAGGCGTGGGTAGTGTGATGATATCAGGGAGCCTAGGTGGTGTAATGGTTAGCACAGTGGCCCGGAATGCAGAGAAATGTGGGTTCGAGTCCCGCTCTAGGCACAATATTTCCCATTTTCATCTTCCCCACAACAGAGGAATCTTGTGAGGTGTGGGTTGTAGGGTGGGGGTGTGGGGGACTAGGACACTAGTTCAACACACTGCTGCTAGGGTTGATCGCAGTGATATTGCATGTCCTTGGAAATAACTATAGGATTTTCTTTGAGTAATGGATCTTGAGGTTTTTTTTTATGCTATTATTATTATTATTATTATTATTATTATTATTATTATTATTATTATATAAACCAGGTGGCAGCACCAGGCGAGCAGGAGGCCTGACTAGTCGATGAGTAGATGAGTGTCATCAGTTGGTGTAGTGTCAGTTGACATGAACACTTGAGCTAAGATTCCTTACACGCGGTATGCGGTATGCGAATGCGAATGCGGCAAAAAATCGGAAAGCATCTAAGTCAATGGGGGTGATTCCTTACGTCCGAATGCGAATGCGAATGCGAATGCGAATGCGAATGCGAATACGGCAACTCGATCGGTCCCTGTAGCGATCGGTGCGGCATGCGGTATGCGAATAGAAACATCAGTCGCACTTGCCCATTAGTTTTAGACGAGGAGAGGCGACTGAGCATTACGGAACGGTCCCACACAAGGGTGCAGAGGGGAAACATATGGTAGTGGTGGTGGTGGGGTTACGGGTTAGCATACCGCGTAGAAGGAATCCTCCCATTCGCATGCCGCATGCCGCATACTGCGTGTAAGGAATCTTAGCTTTAGAGTTCATAGATAGCCGGTTTCCGGATAATTATACTCGTATAATGTGTGTGTGTGAAACATCAGAGAGTAGACATAGTCCCTGTATGAAAGCCATGTTGCTTATTACATGTCTCTGGTTAAATAAAACTGAAATCTCAACACAACGCTGTCGTCTACACGTTCCCTCTCACTACTTCCTGATGTTGAATGAAGCATTCGGCTAAATACGTGTTTTCTCTTCTTTTTGTTAAAAGAAGAAACCTCACCCGTAAGGTGAGAGCTAGTGTTGGCTGCATCAAGTAAATTGTTATATATTCACGCAATATTCACGCATGAATATTCCCGTCTGTTTGTGTTACATCTCTGTCCTGGGTGTGTGTGTGGGGGGGTGGGGTGGGTGTGTGTGGGTGTGGGTGTGGGGGTATGTGTGGGTGTGTGTGGGCGTGTGGGTGTGTGTGTGTGGGTATGTGTGTGGGCGTGTGTGGGTGTGGGTGTGTGTGAGTGGCGGGGTTGGGGGCGGCGGCGCTGAGTGTCACTAATGTGTGGTTTAAAAAAGCTGGCACCGTTACGTAGAATTAATTCAGTGTGTTAATGAGATGGGTTGAGGCGGGCTGTTGCTGCCGGCTCCTACTGATACTGCACGATACCACGGTCATGTCGAGTTTAGATGTAAAACCTCCCTGTTAGATAAACAAACAAAACCACTATCAATGCAACGCACTCCTCACTCATATCCCCCTCCCCTTCCCCTCCCCTCCCTCCCCTCCCTCCCTCACCCTCCCCCTCCCTCCCCTCGCCTCCCTCCCTTCCTCCCCTCCCCTCCCCTCCCTTCCCCTCCCCTCACCTCCCCTCCCCTCCCCTCGCCTCGCCTCGCTTCGCATTACCCTCCCCACTCCCTCCCTCTCTCTCTTCCCCTCCCCTCTCCTCTTTCCCCTCTCCTCCCTTCTCCTCCCCTCTCTCCTCCTCCATCGCTCCCTCCCCTCCCCTTCTCCTCTCCTCTCCTTCTCCTCTCCTCTTCCCTCTCCTCCCCTTATCTTCCCCTCTCCTCCCCTCTCCTCCCCTCTTCCTCCCCTCTCCTCCCCCTCTCCCTCCTCTCCTCTCCTCTCCTCTCCTCTCCCTCCTCTCCTACTCCTCTCCTCTCCTCCCCGCCCCTCCACCTCCCCCTCCCCTCCCTCCCTCCCCCCCCCTCCCCTCCCCTCCCCTCCCCTCCCCTCCCCTCCCCCCTCTCCTCTCATACCCCTCATACCCTTTACTCGCTGTCACCTTTCTTCCCGTTCTAATACCATCAACTGAATAGATGAACCAATCTGTTTAGAGACACCATTTTATTGGTCACATTTCAAATAGACCCTGCACATGCCACAATTCCACAATCGGACTATGCTCGGTTAATACTATATAGCCACTCCAGGCTCATATATTTATTACAAACGTATGACGACGTGCAAACAGTTGCATGCCCTGTGGTCACGTGATGACGCAGTTAGACCAATCCGGATCATTTCATCACCTAATAATTGGTGCGCCACCACTGTGACATTTGTCCCTGCCATATTGATGCAGCCCCATCGCCACCAGGTGGGACACACGGACGGACAGACAGACAGACAGACAGACAGACAGACAGACTGACAGACAGACATACTGTGACTGACAGACAGACAGACTGACTGTGGCTGATTGTGACTGACTGACATACAGACAGACAGACAGACTGACTGTGGCTGATTGTGACTGACTGACATACAGACAGACAGACAGACTGACTGTGGCTGATTGTGACTGACTGACTGTGACTGATTGTGACTGACTGTGGCTGATTGTGACTGACTGTGACTGATTGTGACTGACTGATTGTAGAATTAGGGTCTCATTTCATTTCCCCATTTCCCCATTGGTTTCACCCCTGTATTATATTAGACGGGGTGAACGCTTTATTTAGGGTTAGTGTAGTAACAAGCCTCCCCCCCCCCTGGGGTGAGTGTGTGCGTGGGAGAGGGAAGGGGGGTGGAGGAGACTCACCGACCGAAGACAAAAGGCTGAGCGTGTCGCGCCGCGGGCAAGTCATCAGAGACTCGGTAATTAACTGTATGTTAATAGTCATTACTGTGTGACTGCCCGCAGCGCCACCACGCGGCGAGTCGACACACCACGCAGCGTGTATCAGCCCGCAGCGCCACCATGCGGCGAGTCGACACACCACACAGTGTGTGTGCCCGCAGCGCCACCACGCGGCGAGTCGACACACCACACAGTGTGTGTGCCCGCAGCCTCACCACGCGGCGAGTCGACACACCACACAGCGTGTGTCAGCCCATAGTGCCACCATGCGGTGAGTCGACACACCACACAGTGTGTGTCAGCCCACAGTGCCACCACGCGGCGAGTCGACACACCACACAGTGTGTGTCAGCCCGCAGTGCCACCATGTGGCGAGTCGACACACCACACAGTGTATGTCAGCCCGCAGCGCCACCATGTGGCGAGTCGACACACCACACAGGGTGTGTGCCCACAGTGCCACCACGTGGCGAGTCGACACACCACACAGTGTGTGTGTGTGTTCCCGCAGCGCCACCATGCGGCGAGTCGGCACACCACAGTGTGTGTGACCGCCAAGCTGACGGACTGATAATTCCACCCGTACCCCCCCCCCCCCCCCCCCTGTCACAGACATACCTCGCCCTTCCGGTGAGCATGGCCATAGGAAGGGATGTAAATTGTAATGCTATCTGACTGTTTTCTGTTGCGTTATGGGTATGAGGTGTGTATGGATAAGAAAAAATCCTCCGGTGCGACTGACACTAGTCAACATCTGGGGGAGGTGAGATGAGGTGGGCGAGATGGCACCACAGGTAAAGTGTCGTATATTATGGTGTTCTCTGTGGCGGAGTGGTTAGAGTGACTTTTTTCTAGGTCGGCCTCCTAATCTGAAGGTCAGTGGTTCGATTCCCCATGCCCCCACCTCTGCCAATTTGGATTTCCACCGCTGTGGATAACTTACAGCGTCATCAAAGGCCAGTTGCTCTCAAACCATGTCTATGCGGTGTGGGGAGGTTAAAAATCCCTTGGGTCGATAAAAGTGTAGACTCGCGCTTTCTATCGACAAACTGTCTAATGGTGAAAACAAGTCTATTCAGACTTATCCATGATAGGCAGTATAAATCTTCAAGAAGAAGAAGGATAACAACAATAATAATAATAATAATAATAAGTATAAGTAATATTCCCGTACGTATCTTAATACTCGCATAATACGTTATACATCATATATAGAGGGGCCAGGGTGGGCCCAGTAATGACTGCATTTAGCGCACGTTGACAGCCCCGTTTAACGTTTGACGGGGGCATGAGGGTACTTGGGGAGAGGCAATTCTCTCCCCTCCCGCCACTCCCCACTCCCCACTCCCCGCGCTGCTCTCCGCCCCCCCCCCCCACCCTCCTCACTGATTTTTCTGAGCACTAACTACTGGAACCCAACTTCCGGCCACATGGGACCACTTTCAGCGGTGCCCATACAGATGCATCAAGTAAATTGTTCCACGGTATGCATACAGTGCTGCAGATTTGCAGCCTTCAGCGTAACCAGACGGGATGGCCGAATGAGTTAGAGCGTCCATCTCCCGTGTTGGTAGACCGTGGGATCGCTGGTCGAGTGAAACCCAATGACTTAAAAATTGATACTTGTCGCCTCCTAGCCAGGCACATGGCATTATTAGGATAGGGCAAGGACTGGTTGGCTCAGTGTCAGGATAATGTGACTGAGGGGGATATCCGGTCATGGTGCTGGTGGCCTGGTCTCCCAGTGGGGCAGCACTATAAAGTTGCCATGATTGCGCACTGTCACAAGTCGGTACCCGTCCTGATATGACCTTAGATGTTGATAGGACATAAAGCAACAACAAACAAACAGCCTTCAGCACACCAACACAAATGAAAACTCCCCCAAAATAAAAACACACACGCGTGTTGTCTTTTAAAATGAGAAGCATGCACTCCCCAAAACACTAAGGAAACCTATTAATGTTTGAATTACCCTCAACTGAAATATATGTTTCATATACACACTCACGTACACCGGTGCACACGTACATGTGAACATACATACATACATACATACATACATACATACATACATACATACATACATACATACATACATGTATACATACATACATGTATACATACATACGTACGTACGTACGTACACACATACATACGTATGTACATTCACACATACACACATCCATACATACAGTTACACACCGACCCACATACACACAAACACACTTAAACACATACACACCCACATACACACCCACACACACACAGACACTTGGTATAGACTGCCTGTCTTATGGAATGGGAACAAATTACAGTGCACTTTGTTCCCATAATTTTTGTTAGTGCTTCAACTTGTGATATTTATGCTCATAGTCATACAGGGTTTGCTTGCGCATTGAAAACCCTTGAAAATATAGGTACGTATTCAACTGTTTGAATACACTTGAATACCCTTGAAAATCATGTTGCAGTCTGGGAAAACCTTTGAAAATGACAAATTTCAATTTGGTATATCTTGTAATGTGAGAATCACGCAACAACAAGATTGAATGGTAGTATCGCCTTATTGGAAAAGAAAGTTTGTCACTTTGACAGTCCTAGAATTTTGGAAAAGTTGACCTGGAAAGTGCTTGAAAAAGCCTTGAATTTTGATTTCTTCAAGTCTATGAACCCTGTTAATGTTATGTATGACCAAACAGAAACTGTTGTTGCATTGTTGGTTGGCGCTTGTTTAAACCAGTTCCCTCTGTTTGCAGGTACGTACTCACAGGGACCCGTGTAATGGTGGACTGGTCCCCTACCCTTCCACTTTACATAACCAGGTAAGCCTACAAGGACGCCATTGTTCCAGTGTGCCTTTCCCCTTCCGGTTCCGGTTCTGGATCGCCAATAGGTCAATTTGTAAATTGTGTTTAAAAATGCAGATTTTTGTGTGACTTCGACTGGATGCAGTGGCCGAATCGGTAGAGCGCATGGTTCCTGTGCGGAAAGTCAGGAGTTTGATTCTCAGTCGAGCCAAACCAATGACTCACAACATTGTTACTTGTTGCTACCTAGCCTGGCGCTCGGCATTAATAGGATAAGACATGGACTCATTATCTTAGTGTCAGGATAATATGACTGAGTGAGATATCGGGTCATGGTGTTGGCGTCCTGGTCTCCCAGTGGAGCAGCACTATATAGTCACCATGAGTATGCCTGTCACAAGTCGGTACCTGTCCTGATATGACCTTATGCCTTGCCATATCCTAATAATGGCAAGTGCCTGGCTAGGAAGCGAAAAGCATCAATTTTGTACATCATTGCTTTGACTCGACCAGCATTTGAATCTCACGATCTACCAAAAATGGGAGACAGACCCTCATCCCATCTGGTGAATTGCTAAGCGTAATCATGCTCCAGACGAATTCAAACGAGGGGAGCCTCGTTCTGAGTTCGGCCCGGCCGTTAGAAGCTCATGTCGAGGCTCCATTAGCCCGGCGTCTCCACCATGGGTCACGAGGTCAGTCGGGCCTACCTGGTGTCAGTACGGCGCCCAGCCACTAGGCGGCGCTGTGTGTGAGAGACACTGATCGGTGAAGGAAGACTCACCACCCTGCCATCCTCAGGGATGACAGATCTCCGCGGTGTCGCGGCTTTCCGTCATTTCGCGGATTTCTGCGATTTTAAACATTTTTACCGTTAGTTGCGTCATCCGATGGTTTTGAGTTTCTGTAATTTTTCTGAGATAAATATATTGAATTGATTGTTATAAGTTATCTTTCTTTCATTTGAAATAACTTTTATTTTAAATGGTTTGAGATATTTGAAATACAAACATTTCAAATTAGTTTTGGCAAGCATGCCAAAACTCTTCTACAGTAACAGGTTCTATTAAATTGCCTTGGTATTCATTCCCTTCTGATGTTCTAATTGGGACCAAATGCTTAATTAATGGATCACTATCTAAGTTTGATATGTAGAATCAAATCTACCTGAATGTTTAGGCTTTGAAAATTTAATGCTTCATCGGACTATTCAGCTTGAAACAAAATGACAAGGAGTATATCACTATACGACAACAATTGGATAGTTTGACTCCCATTCTTATATGACCTTACATGTTACTAGAACATAACACCCAAACAAGAATGAGTTAGGTATGGGCAATAAATAATACAGTCACAACAAACACCGTTGAAACCTGACTTCCGCCATTTTCCCGCGATTCCCTGACAGTGCTAATGATATGTGGGTTAGGGGGGCGATCCACATTTTTGAATAAATTCTAAATTGGCTTAACAATCTCGACTTGATTTCTGTGGTGTTTTTTTGTTGCCGGTGTGGTGGTTTCAGCGTGTTCCCGTGCTCAGAGGTGTCCCTCGCTTCTGCGCATGCGTCAGAATCTAATAAGGATGGCCGTAATCGATTAACACTACCCGGGCGACTCGGGTCATCCGAGTCGTCAGAAATTCAAATAGAACACGGCGAGTGGAGTCGACAAATACACGTGCCATGTGCATAAAAAGAATAACTTAGATTAATTAAATGGAAATATAGGTAAACTGGGCCATCATAAAATACTTTAAATCCTATTTTGCTGTATTTTTATCGGTTATTAAAAAAAAAAAAAAAGATTGTCCACCCGAGCGCGGAGAAGCGTATTCGATTATTCGACCCGAGTTTGTAGGATGTGCGCATGCGCCAATAAGTGGCTCAGGTGACCCGAGTTGATGCGAAATCCGCGCATGCGCAGAAGCAGCGCAGAAGCGAGGGACACCTCTGAGCACGGGAACCCGCTGAAACCACCACACCGGAGACCACTTTAATCCCAGCGTCCTCTGTCACTGTGTCAGTCTGTGCGCGGCCACACCTCCTCCACCCGCTCCTCCTGCACCTATAACTTTATAAAGTCACAGGCCTGAGGCTCTCTCTCCTCTCCCGGTGTCGCAGTTTGAAAGGGTACCCAGTTTAAAACGGGGCTTTTCACAATGCGCATGTACAACATTTCTGCCTGATTGACATTGTACCCATGTTTAATAACTTGTTAATTGTTTGTTAACTTGTTAGTGTATAGGATAATTAATATATACTATCAAGCATACAATATTTGCTACAATGATTCCTGAAGGAATCCTTGCGTGTCAGTGTCACGTCCTACATTACCAGAGAGCTCCTCCACAAACAAAAGCAAGCCAGAAATTCAGAGAAGATTTTCAGGCTTGCCATTTGACTTTGCGCATTGCAAAAAGCCCCATTTAAAACCGGGGACCCTTTTAAACTGCGACACCGGCACCCATCAGCCCTGGATTTGTAGGCATGTGGACAGTGTCGACCCTCCCCCCCCCCCCCCCCCACCCCGTTGCCCCCCCCCCCCCCCCCCCCCCCCCCCCGCTCAGCCCAGCCCCCGCCTGCTGAAACTGGCCAGATCACAGTCTGGCCAAAGACACACTCGCCACGACTCCTCAAGGTCAGTCCAAGGTCGGGTCAGGGTCAAATGGAGGTGATGGGACCTCACCTGGTGAACTGGTGTGCCAACAAGCCATGCTACATAGCGTGTAATGTGTTAAACCACTGCGCATGCGCATGCTAATGCACATACACAATTGTGCATGCGCATATGTACACATTATATGTAGACAGTATGCATACACATGGGCTGTATTATTAACTATGTGAATATAACACATATATATATACCTCCATCCCACTCGACCAGATGGGATGGCCGAATGAGTTGAGCATCCGTCTCCCGTTTTGGGAGATGGGTTTGTGGGTTTGAACCCTGGTCGAGTCAAACCAATGATTTAACAATTTATACTTGTCGCTTCCTAGCCAGGCACTTGGCATTATACGGATATGGCAAGGACTGGTTGGCTCAGTGTCAGGATAATGTGACTGGGTGGGATATCAGGTCATGGTGCTGGCGGCCTGGTGTCCCAGGGGGGGCAGCACTATAGTCACCATGAGTGCGCACTGTCACAAGTCGGTACCCGTCCTGATATGACCTGAGGTGTTGCCCAGTTGTAAAACTCCAACAACCAACCATTTACCTATAGGTAATATATATCACGCCTTAACTTCGCGCTGACCTTAAAAATAGACTGTGAATATATGTTATATCTGATCAGGATGAGTCAGTAGATTCTGGGAAGGGGGGGGGGGGGTGAAGGCGAGGTGAGTGTTTGGTGTCGTTGGCGTGTTGGTGACACGCCCTTCTCCGCGTGTCCAGCTTTTGTTGAGTGATGGCGGTGTGTGTGTGTGTGTGTGTGTGTGTGTGTGTGTGTGTGTGAGGCCCTGCGCTGGTGTACATTGCACCGTGTAGTGTGTGAGTGTGTGGTGTGTATGTGAGTATGTGGGTATGTGTGTAAGCGCCCGCTCGGACACGCGCACCAACACTACTCGCAACCAGCTTCACCCACTGCCTAACTAATCCCATCCTCACTTCACTTCTTCTTCTGGCCTTGGCCGGACTTAATGTGCATACCGGTTAATCTGGAGGGACTGAAGTTTGGATCCTGGTCGAGTCAAACCAATGACTTATAAAATAGGTACCTGTTGCTGCTCGGCACCTGGCGTTATGAGGTCAGGACAGGGACTGGGCGCACAGTGTCAGGATAATGTGACTGTGTGGGACATCAGATCATGCTGGCGGTGGCCTGATTTCCCAGTGGGGCAGCACTATAAAGTCACCATGAGTGTGCGCTGTCACAAGTCAGTACACGTCCTGGTATGGCCTGCGGTCTTACTGGAGCGTAAAACTACACCAACCACCCAGCCTCCCCCACCCCTCTCCGAGGACTGTGGTTGGGTTCGTAGGCTGCCCCCCCCCCCCCCATCCCACAATGGGAATCTATCACTTAGTATCAGGGCCTTCACTCCAGTGCAAGTTGGATCCCACCGTGCCTCTCAGTGCCCGTCCTAATGTCACCTTAGATGTTGCCAGGACGTAAATCTCCAACAGCCAAACAAGCAAGCAGCCGTGATCGTTAGTTGGCAGGGGAAGACTCCGCCCTGTGCCAGATCAGGTAACATCAACAACACCTCTGGCTAGTCTGTCAACTCACACACGGTCGTGTAAAAGAGTACCATAATGCCGCCCCGTCAGGTTTCCAGCAATATTGATTCTTTACTGTCCAAGTAGTCCTGGTAATAACTATTATACTCAGATTCACTTCTGTTGTCGACAAGCCGCACGGTTTCTCTTGACGGTTTCTCTTGATGGTTTCTCTTGATGGTTTCTCTTGACGGTTTCTCTCTTGATGGTTTCTCTTGATGGTTTCTCTTGATGGTTTCTCTTGACAGTTTCTCTTGATGGTTTTGCTTGATGGTTTCTCTTGACGGTTTCTCTTGATGGTTTCTCTTGACGGTTGCTCTTGATGGTTTCTCTTGATGGTTTTGCTTGATGGTTTCTCTTGACGGTTTCTCTTGATGGTTTCTCTTGACGGTTTCTCTTGACGGTTTCTCTTGATGGTTTCTCTTGACGGTTTCTCTTGATGGTTTCTCTTGATGGTTTTGCTTGATGGTTTCTCTTGACGCTTTCTCTTGATGGTTTCTCTTGACGGTTTCTCTTGATGGTTTCTCTTGACGGTTTCTCTTGATGGGTTCTGTTGATGGTTTCTCTTGACGTTTTCTCTTGATGGTTTCTCTTCATGCTTCTCTTCATGCTTTCTCTTCAAGGTTTCTCTTCACAGTTTCTCTTCATGGTTTCTCTTCATGCCTTTTCTTCATGTTTTCTCTTCATGCTTTCTCTTCAAGGTTTCTCTTCACAGTTTCTCTTCATGGTTTCTCTTCATGCCTTCTCTTCATGCTTTCTCTTCATGGTTTCTCTTCATGGTTTCTCTTCATGGTTTCTCTTCATGGTTTCTCTTCATGCTTTCTCTTCACGCTTTCTCTTCATGCTTTCTCTTCAAGCTTTCTCTTCATGGTTTCTCTTCATGGTTTCTCTTCATGCTTTCTCTTCATGCTTTCACTTCACACTTTTTCTTCGTGGTTTCTCGTCACACTTTCTCTTCATGGTTTTTCTTCACGCTTTCTCTTCATGGTTTCTCTTCATGGTTTCTCTTCACACTTTTTCTTCATGGTTTCTCTCTCTTCACACTTTTTCTTCATGGTTTCTCTTCACGCTTTCTCTTCATGGTTTCTCTTCACGCTTTCTCTTCACGCTTTCTCTTCATGGTTTCTCTTCACGCTTTCTCTTCATGCTTTCTCTTCACACTTTCTCTTCATGCTTTCTCTTCATGCTTTCTCTTCATGCTTTCCCTTCACAGTTTCTCTTTGCAGTTTCGCTTTCCGTTTTGTCCTTGTAGTTTCTCTTTACCGCTTCTCTTTGCACCTGGGGGACGGGTGGTTTAATCGGTAGAGCGCGGGCCTCACATGCGGAAGGTTGGGAGTTCAGGAGTTCTCGGTCGAGTCAAACCAATGACTTTAAAATTGATACTTGTTGCTTCCTAGCCAGGCGTTCTGCATTAATAGGATAGGGCAAGGACTGATTAGCTCAGTGTCAGGATAATGTGACTGAGTCAGTGAGTGGGATATCGGGTCATGGTGCCTGCAGCCTGATTCCCCAGTGGGGCAGCACCATAAAGTCACCATGAGCCTGCACTGTCACAAGTCGGTACCCGTCCTGATATGACCTCAGATGTTGCCAGGACATGAAACTCCAACAACCAACCAACCAACCAAGGTTCTCTGCAGTTTGGAGGAGGCTCCACCAGACAAAGAATGCTTGCTTCTCTGCAGTTGTCAGGTATTTATGTTGTTGTGATAACTCAGCAAGAAAAAATGTTGGGGAAAAAAACTGTGCGAATTGGTGTTAATAAGATAATGGCGAGTTTAGCGCCACAGGCGGTGTAAGTCGAGCATAACACGCAGGGCGTTAATTAGCACCCGGGGAAGATTAGCTGATTTGTGACTGGGACGCGGGAGGTGGCTGGAGCATGCAATCGCAATTAAACACGCCCCCATGCGTGAGTGAACAACACTTTTTCTTTAAATAATTTTTGTTAAAAAAAAAAAAAAACTTGTTTAATTTTGTTTACATAATATAAATGAAAAATGTGGATTAGGGGGTGATATTGGAAGTGAAGAATATATTACGAACACAGATCCATGTGTGGGTTTAATATAAATGGTGGTGGAATCTGGCAGGTAGGTAATATAACTTGTAAGTCTGGTTGGCTTCGTGCTGATTGGCTTTTGCCAGGTGAGATGGATGCTGTGGCTCTCGGCCAATGGGGTTTGTGGGCGGTGGGCAAGGGTAGTGGTTTACCAATGAATCTTCTTCAGTTTAAATTCAAATTATTTAGGTTTTTTTTAAATCAAATATTTCCGAAATGATAATATATAAGTCCTTGACATTCATATCCTATTAATGCAGAGCGCCAGGCTACGTGGCGACACATGTCAATCTTTGTAAGTTATTGGTTTGACTCGGCTGCGATTCGAACCCTCGACCTTCCGCATAGAAAGCATGCGCTCTACCGGTTCGGTTATTGCGGTCGTTCTCAGATGCTGCTCTGGGAAATGATTCTGGGAATGTGGGTAGGTTTTTTAAAAAGTGTGAAGAGACTTATTTTAAAGGTTAACCTAACTTCCTCTCCCTACACCCCTCCCGTGTCCCGCCTCCTCCCTCACCCCTCCACCTCTCCATTCCCTCCTCCTCCCTCCTCCTCCCTCCTCACCCCTCCATTCCCTCCTCATCCCTCTCCCCTCCCTCTCTCCCTATCATCTCCCCTCCTCCCCTCCTCTCCTCCCCTCCCCTCCCATCCCCCCTCTCCCTCCCCTCCCTTCCCCCTCCCCCTCCCTTCCCCCTCTCTCTCCCCTACCAACGCACCCCATCCCCCTTTTCCCCATTTCCCCATCCCCCCTCCCCTTCCCCCTCCCCCTCTCCCCACCCCCCTCCCCCTTCCCCCCTCCCCCCTCTCCCCTCTCCTCCCCCTCTCCTCCTCCCCCCCCTCCCCCTCTCCTCTCTCCCCTCCCCCTCCCCCTCTCTCCCCTTCCCTCCCCTCCCCTCTCCCCTTTCTCCCCTCCCCCGCGTCTCCCCCTCCCGCTCTCCCCCCTCCCCCCCCCCCCCCTCTCCCCGTCCCCTCCCCTCTCCCACCCCCCTCCCCCCTCCCACCCTCCCCCCCTCCTCCCCCCCCCCTCCCACCTCCCCCCTCCGCCCCTCCTCTCCGTGTACTAAGCTGCCACCAGGTGGGCGTGCGGGCATTTAAAGGATACAACTTAGACGATGACTTGGCAGGGTTTGCACGGACTTCTCCATGCCATTAAATCAAATGAACACGTCAACACTAAAAGAACACCGATATTAAATACCAAAATAAAAACTCAGCCAAAACACCCAATTTCCCATCCATCACACCCGTTGACCGCGTGTCCATTTTAGATCAGGATTAGAACAATTTTTAATGCGCATGTCCCGACTGTAGGAAGGGGAGGGGTAGTGATTGAGTACGTAGTAGTTAGCAGTTAGGGTGGGAAGTGTTAGTACGTCGACACCTTGACCTTGACCTGTGGCTGGCCGTGACGGGCGCCTTTAATTAAGGCTAAGGTAAGGCCCCTCCCCCCTCCCCCTGGCCGTCTTCCCCCGTCCTCCTCCCGCCCGCCCCCCCCCCCCTTCTCCCCCCCTTCCTCCCCTTCTCCCCCCCCCCTCCCCTTTCCTCCCCTCCCCTCCCCTTCCCTCCGCTTCGCTTCCCCTCCCCTCCCCTCCCCTCCCCTCCCCTGCCCTCCCCTCCCCTCCCTCCCCTCCGCTCCCTCCCCCCTCCCCTCCCCCCTCCCGCTCCCGCTCCCTTGCTCCCCCCCCCTCCCCTCCCCCCCCTCCCCCCAAACCCTCTCCCTCCTCTCCCTCCTCCTCCCACCTCCGATTTACGGGCCGTCTCCCGAGCGTTCTGGTGGCACGCACACCTGTGTTCGTGTTGTGGGAGCCGGAGCCGCTTGGCGCGCCACCACCCGGCAGGGAGCGGAACTAGTCGGTCGGCAAGAAACCACCAGAGCGACTCACTTATGGGATTGGGCCCTGTGTGTGTGCGTGTGTGTGTGTGTTTGTGTGTGTGTGTGTGTGTGTGTGTGTGTAGGGAATGTATGCATGGTTTACAGCAGCAGGACATGATATATGTGTGACTGGATTTAAAATAAAGAAGGGTATATATAGAATGAATTATGACACACTGATTATATATGTTTGTATTATATATGTGTATATGTGTAATATATGTGTTTATATATATATATGTGTAATATATGTGTTTATATATATATATATGTGTTTATATATATATGTATAATATATGTGTTTATGTGTATATATATGTATATTTATATAATTCACTAGCCACACCTATGTACTGAGCGTAGATCTAAAGCTATATATAGTATATGTGCATGTATGTATACCTCGGCGTTAAGTGAGTAGGATAGGGAGCAGGCGAGCGGTGGCGCCACCGTCGGAGTTGAAGCCTGAGCAGTATACTGAGTAGTCCGAGGCTCAACCACCCAATTACTGGTGGGTAGGTGTTAGGACAGTATAGAATTCCGGGTTATTATACTTGTAACATTTTTATATAAGAATTATATAAATACATAGACCAGACGGGATGGCCGAATGAGTTAGAGCGTCCGTCTCCCGTGTTGGTACATCGTGGGTTCGAACCCTGGTCGAGTCAAACCAATGACTTAAAAATGTATACTTGTCGCTTCCTAGCCTGGTGCTCGTCATTATTAGGATAGAGCAAGGACTGGTTGGCTCAGTGTCAGGATAATGCGACTGTGTGGGATATCAGGTCATGGTGCTGGTGGCCTGCTCTTCCAGTGGGGCAGCACTATAAAGTCACCATGAGTGCATACTGTCACAAGTCGGTACCCGTCCTGATATGACCTTAGATGTTGCTAAAACAACAAACAAAACAAACAAAAAATATAAATACAGATATATATATATATATATATCTATTTATATAAGTGAGTAGCCACACGTATATAATGAGTATACCTCCACTGAAGATAACAAAATACGGGGCCCTGTTATTATTTAGGCGTCTTTCTCGTCACTAAGGACGTTCAACAATCACATTCTTCTATTCCGGGATTGGAGGGGAAGGCGGAGGAGGCGGGTGGCGGCGGTGCACTAAAGATGGGGTGGCGCCCTCTGTGGTAGTACCTTGTCATACCACACGGGGGCAGGCTGGGCCCGACCTTTGGCGCGTTGGCTTCTGTCACAATCGCATTAAGGAGCACAGCACCGGTGTGAAAGGCGCGCCGTGGGAAAATGAACGTCAATAACCCCCTCCCATACACCCCCCCCCACACACACACACCTCCACACACGCCCTCTACCGGCACCCACATTCACCTCTATTGTAGACATATTCAGACACTTACAGCTGCACATCCGACATTTCACCCGAGGTATTCTATCTGTCACCTAGGGGGACAGATAGTGTTGCAGCGCTTTCATTCAGATGAACTGGATTTAATATACACAACCTTCCACGACCCTCAGAGAGAGAGAGAGAGAGAGAGAGAGAGAGAGAGAGAGAGAGAGAGAGAGAGAGAGAGAGAGAGGGAGAGAGAGAATGAAAGAAAGAAGGAAGGAAGGAATGAATAAAAGGGGAAGGAAGGAAGGAATGAATGATTGAAAGAATGAAGGAAGGAAGGAATGAAGGAAATAAGGAAAGAATGAAAGGAAGAATGAAAGGAAGGAAGGAAAGAACGGAAAGAAAGAACGGAAAGAAGGAAAGAAAGGAAGGAAGGAATGATGGAAAGGAAGAAAGAAAGAAAAGAAAGAGAGAAGGAAAGAAAGGGGAAAAGAAATAGCAGTTAAAGAAACCTCGTGGATAAGGGTTGTCTATAGCGCTGTGCCCTTAAGGGTCGTCCGGGCTTCTTTTTAAGTTGTCGCCAGGGGGCAGGTTGGTGCCATAGTGATATCCTTTTCACTGCGCATGCCCAGTTTGGCGGCTCGGTAGTAGGGCGGGGCGTCACCAGGGGGCGCAGCCTGTAATTTACCTGGTTACGCCTGCGTGTCGCACCAGCCTCCAATTGAAGATGTGGGGGGGGGGGGGGTTGGGAGGAGGGGAAAGGGGGAGGGGGAAGGGCAATGGGTGGGGAAAGGGAAGGGGAGAGGGAAGGGAAAGTGGGAATGAGAAGGTAGGAGGCAGTGGAGGGAAAGGGGGCAGGTGAGAAGGACAAGGGGAATGGGGGGGGGGGGGGGGGAGGGGGAAGAGGGCATGGTGATGATGAGGGGAAGGTGTCAGTGGCAAGGAGAGTGGGAGGGGGGAGTCAGAGGGGCGGCGGGAGGGGAGTCAGAAGGGCGGCAGGGAGAGGGGAAGGGGGCATGGAAAGGGGGTTCGGAGGTTGGCGGGAGGAGTGGGTGATGACAGAAGGGGACGGGAGGGGGATGGAGGTGGGAGTCGTGGTGGATGTGGGGGTCGGGGTGGGGGTGAGGAGGTGGCAGGGGTTGTATCACCTGGAGGGAGTGACCAGGTTACCCACTGGTCACTCACTACACACATGCGCACTGTCCTCCAAATTACCCATGTATCAATGGTGGGGGGCTCTCCCCCCTCCCCCCTCCCCCCAACCCCCAACTCACCAACCCACCAACCCACCAACCCCCATACCATCGGTATGTAACCCCAAACTACTAACCCCAACCCCCACCAACCCCCCAACCCCCCAAACCCCATACCACCGGTATGTAACTCCAAACTACTGTACTAACCCCAACACCAACCCCCATTCCTCCAACCCTCCAACCCTCCAACCCTCCAACCCTTCAACCCTTCCAATACCCCCCCCCCCCCCCCCCACATGAGGCAGTTGCCCCCTCACCTCCCGAAAGAAAATGGCACTCAGAATTCGCCAACATTTTATTTGACCTTTAAAAAAAAGAAACACTGAAAAAAACCTCAGTGTGAATTCAACTATTCCAAGCAATTCTCGCCATAATGGCTCTGGTGCCTTGACCAGGATACAAATTACAAGGCCTGCACGAAGTACTGCATTGTATTGAACCTACCTCAGACCGGACTCAGTCAATTCGCTCAGTAATCATACATAGACACAGAGCTAGAATTATCCAGTTAGTCCTGGAGACTATTGACACGCAAATTGACCCCAAAATAATTCCACGATTTAAACCCTATTGTAAGCACAAGGTAGATCTTTTACAATCCAGACGATGTCCGAATGAGTTGAGGGTCCGTCCACAACCCGCTGTGGCAGGTCATGGGACTCAGACTCCCTGGTTTGAACCTTGGCCGAGTCAAATCACTGACTTAAAAATTGATACTTGTCGCTACCTAGCCTGACGCTTGGTATTATTAGGATAGGGAAAGGAGGAGTAGAATGAGGAAGATCAATTGTCCGTGATTGAAATTTCCCCTGCTTAATCAACTAATGTACCGCGACAAAATTAAAACAATTCCGACAGTAGTGCCAACAATTAGCTTAACCTTTCTGTAACTGACTGTAAAGTGAAGGCTGTATTCTGGTTCTGTCTAACTTGGCTGATTTCTAGTGAACCACAAGCGAGCATTTGTTGGTAACTCCCCCCTCCCCTTCCCCTCACACGCCCCCTGTTGGCGACGCCGCTAATTACAGACCGTGGGGTGGGTGTGAGTGCGCGCGCACCTTATCATCACTGGTCACTGGGACGCTAAGTGGCGAGGTCCACTTAGCCGTTTAGCCAAAGGGGAAGGGCGGAGTGCCAAGTCCCAGGGGCTGGTTACCCGGGCTGGTTACCCGGGCTGGTTACGCGGCTGGTACCCTAGTAGACCAGCTATAAAAGGCAGAGCCGCCAATTTATATGTATATAATTCTTATATTCGACATATATATAATATTAATACAGTAAAACCTCCCTAACCGACCATCTCCAGAGATCGACCACTCCCCTATATCGATCGCTTTATTTGGGTTGCAACAATACCATTGCAACCATATTCTAACTCCCTAAACCGACCACCTCTCTAAATGGACCACTTAAACTTAAAGTCGGTCCCAAGGTCGGTCGAGGTTTGTGTGTGATATATAATGCATTATGCACGTATAGAAATATCTAAGGGAATTGTTATTATATTGTTGTACTCCGTAAGACTCAACACTGTACCGGTGGCGCCGCCTTCGGCTTGCCTCACCTCCACTGGATGTTGACAAATGTCAGTCGCCTTAGATGATTTTTTCCTTATATATATATATATAACCGGTTGTCGGTTGTCGGTTGTCGGTTGTCGTGTTAGTGGTGTTAGTGGTGGTGGTGGTGGTGGTAGTGATGATGAGGCAGTTGCAGTGAGTCCAACCGACACAAATAACACCTAATAATAGTAATAGTAGTAATGCACCACAGCGGCCCTGACAACCTGTACTCAAAAGTATCCACCAGATCCCCATTTATCGCCCACTCTGGCCCCCAAATCCCGGCATGCATCGGGTTACGGTCGTCGCTGCCTAACTAGGTGCCGGACTGGGAGTTATCGGATGCAGTGCTGCCACACTGGTGCGGCGGACACTATGGGCACTACTGTTATAGCCCCGTTGCTTTGTCAGGCCATATATGTGGTGGACAAGTTATTTATTTAACATGGGGTATGGGTTGGTCGCCATAGGGGTGTCTAGCTGGGTAATCATACGAATTGAGGCGACTGTGACTGACCCTGCAACAAGGAGCCCCATTTATCGCCCACTCTGGCCCCCCCAAATCCGGACCAGGAGTTATTGTGTGCAGTGCTGCCACACTGGTGCGGCGGACACTCTGGGCGTAATCGATTAATCAACTCGGGTCACCCGAGCCACTTTTTGGCGCATGCGCACATCCTACAGACTCGGGTCGAATAATCGAATATGCTTCTCCGTGCTCGGGTGGAAAAGATGATTTTTTTTTTTAAATAACCGATAAAACGACAGCAAAATAGGATTTAAAGTATTTTATGATGGCCTAGTTTAGCTAGATTTCCATTTTATTAATCTAAGTTATTCTTTTTTAAAAACATGTATGACTGGTATTGGTAGATATTATCCTGCAGGATGGTACCAGCGCAAATGTGACGTCATCGCTAGTAGCCAACCCTAGCTATGAGGTGGGTGACTTGGGTCGGATCGTTTTGCACACGGCACGGCATGTGTATTTGTCGACTCTGCTCGCAGTGTTCGATTTGAAATTCTGACGACTCGGGTGACCCGAGTCGCCCGAATCGTGTTAATCGATTACGCCCTCTGGCTACTACTGTTATAAGCCCATTACTCGGTCAGACCATATATGTGGCCGACAAGTTATTTAACATGGAGCGCGGGTTGGTCGCCATAGGGGTGTCCAGCTGGGTAATTATACGAATTGAGGGGACTGTGACCGACCCTGCGACCATTCAAAGTCGGTCCCATGTTCGGTCGATTTAGAGAGGTTTTACTGTACTTTTGTTTCATGAGATTTATCAATTGTACACATGTATATTTTTTAATTGTTTCATGACATACTTATAGCAATATATTGAAAAACAAAAACAAACCCCAAAAACACATTTATTTTATTTCATGACATTTACAAGGGCACATTTTTAACTCGAGTATTGAGGTGTTTTGAATGAAGGATTGACGGACAGCGATTCAAGATATTGTTTATAAACCACTAGGCAATAAGGTTAGACAAAGCAGAGTTGGGATGAGTTCTTTAATAGTTCTCTAGCTGGGACTAATATGCCCTACCAAAAAGAAAAATGCGAGCGAAGTGACAGTGGTTTGAATCATTTCCGCACCAAACATTTGGCGCCCCAATCGCGCACATATAAAGGGGTGGGTGCGCGAATCCCGAATACACTCAAATAATCGTACGATGAATATGATATCAATATTGGAATTGCTCCGTTCCTTTATATTATTATAATACATTATAATACACATAATTTAAGAAGTGACACTGATCATTGATCTCATGTCCCGTCTGAAAATGGCATTTCTTCAGATTCATCATACAACCGTTCGCCATTATTAGGATAGGGGAGGTACTGGTTGGCTCAGTGTCAGGATAAGTTGACAGTGGGATATCAGGTCATGGTGGCTAGTGGCCTGGTCTCCCAGTGGGACAGCACTATAAAGTCGCCATGAGAGCGCACTGTCACAAATCGGTACCCGTCCTGATATTACCTTAAATGTTGCTAGTTAGTAAAACAACAAACGATCTGGATCTACTGGTCTAGGGAACTTCAGCCCATAAATCAAAAAGCACGCAGCCAGAAAGTAGCATTTAACCGAGCAATTACGACTTTAGATTTATTGATACGAATCCAGCATATGACACCGAGCAAGAGGTGTAATGGGATATTTGAATGTGCATTTTAGCAGCTTACCCCGACTTCACCACCACCACTCACCCCCACCCCACCCACACTCTACCCACCAGCACACCCATCACCACCGCACAAACCACACACACCACGACCTCCACAGCACCACTACACCCACCACCACCCCACCCACACTATACCCACCAACACACCCACCACCACCACACAAACCACACACACCACGACCTCCACAGCACCACTACACCCACCACCACCCCACCCACACTATACCCACCAACACACCCACCACCACCACACAAACACACACACCACGACCTCAACAGCACCACTACACCCACCACCACCCCACCCACACTATACCACCACACACCCTCCACCACCACCACCACACAAACCACACACACCACGACCTCAACAGCACCACTACACCCACCACCACCCCACCCACACTATACCCACCAACACACCCACCACCACCACACAAACCACACACACCCACGACCTCAACAGCACCACTACCCCCACCACCACCCCACCCACACATACCCACCAACCACCCACCACCACCACACAAACCCAACACACACACCACGACCAACCCAACAGCACCACTACACCCACCACCACCCCACCCACACTATACCCACCAACACACCCACCACCACCACACAAACCACACACACCACGACCTCAACAGCACCACTACACCCACCACCACCCCACCCACACTATACCCACCAACACACCCACCACCACCACACAAACCACACACACCACGACCTCAACAGCACCACTACACCCACCACCACCCCACCCACACTCTACACCCAACCCACTCACACACCACACACCGCACAAACCACACACACCACGACCTCCACAGCACACTACACCCACCACCACCCCACCCACCACTCAAACCCACGCACAACCCACCACCACCGCACAAACCCACACACACACGACCTCCACAGCACCATACAAACACACACACCCCACCACACTAACCCACAAACACACCCACCACCACCACACAAACCACACACACCACGACCTCCACAGCACCACTACACCCACCACCACCCCACCCACACTATACCCACCAACACACCCACCACCACCGCACAAACCACACACACCACGACCTCCACAGCACCACTACACCCACCACCACCCCACCCACACTATACCCACCAACACACCCACCACCACCGCACAAACCACACACACCACGACCTCAACAGCACCACTACACCCACCACCACCCCACCCACACTATACCCACCAACACACCCACCACCACCACACAAACCACACACACCACGACCTCAACAGCACCACTACACCCACCACCACCACACCACCACACACACCACGACCTCCACAGCACCTCTGCACCCCCAACGACCTCAACATCACCACTACACCCACCACCACCCCACCCACACTATACCCACCAACACACCCACCACCACCGCACAAACCACACACACCACGACCTCAACAGCACCACTACACCCACCACCACCGCACCCACACATACCCACCAACACACCCACCACCACCGCACAAACCACACACACCACGACCTCCACAGCACCACTACACCCACCACCACCACACCACCACACACAACCACGACTCCACACACCTCACACCCCACACATCCAACATCACCACTACACCCACCACCACCCACCCACACAACCCCAACACACCCACCACCACGCACACCACACACACCACGACCTCAACATCATCACTACACCCACCACCACCGCACCACCACACACACCACGACCTCCACAGCACCACTACACCCACCACCACCCCACCCACACTATACCCACCACTACACCCACCACCACCGCACAAACACAACACACCACGACCTCCACGCACCACTACACCCACCACCACCGCACCCACACTATACCCACCAACACACCCACCACCACCGCACAAACCACACACACCACGACCTCCACAGCACCACTACACCCACCACCACCGCACCACCACACACACCACGACCTCCACAGCATCACTACACACACCCCGACTTCACCACCACCACTCACCCCCACCCCACCCACACTATACCCACCAACACACCCACCACCAACACACCACCACACCACCACCTCCACAGCACCTCTACACCCCCCACGTACCTCAACAGCACCACTACACCCACCACCACCCCGCACCACCACACACACCCGACCTCCACACACCACTACACACACCAGACTTCAACAGCCACTACACAACCACACCGCACCACCACACACACCACGACCTCCACAGCACCACTTCACCCACCACCACCCCACCCACACTATACCCACCAACACACCCACCACCAACACACCACCACCTCCACAGCACCTCTACACCTCCCACGACCTCAACAGCACCACGACACCCACCACCACCGCACCACCACACACACCACGACCTCCACAGCACCACTACACACACCACGACTTCAACAGCACCACTACAGCACCACTACACCCACCATACTACACCCACCACCACCCCACCACCACACACCCACACCACCACACACCCACACACTCCACGACGTCCACAGCACCACTACACCCCCACGACCTCTATAGCACCACTATACCCCCACGACCTCAACAGCACCACTACAGCACCACTACACCCCCACGACCTCAACAGTACCACTAGATCACTACTACACCCACCACCACCCCACCGTACTACACCACCACACACACCACGACCTCCACAGCACCTCACACCATCACCACTCACACCATCACCACTCACACCATCACCCCCTACCACCACACACATCAACACCCCACACCACCCAACCGGCACACACACCACCACCCTCACCAGCACCACACCACCACCAGCACCATACCACCACACACACACATCACCACCACACACCACCACACACATCACCACACACATCACCACACACACCACCACACACACCGCCACACACACCACCACACACCCCTACCCTCGGTACATCAGATGGGGACAATCATCGATGAATTGGTTGCCATGGTAATGTAAGGGCCTGCGAGGTGTGTGATAAACTCGCGGTAACCCTGACCTACGTGACTTGTGACCCTGAAGGTCAGCTAGGGGTCGCGAGGACACTCTCTGAATGATGGCCAGTCAGGCCACCAGTCAGGCCACCAGTCAGGCCACCAGTAAGGTCAACAGTAAGGTCACAACCAGTCAGGGCCACCACCAGTCAAGCCAGCTGTCAGACCAGCAGTCTGGCCAAGCAGTCAGGGCCAGCAGTCAGGCCACCCGTTAGGCCACCAGTTAGGCCACCAGTTAGGCCACCAGTTAGGCCACCAGTCAGGCCAGCAGTCAGGGCCACCAGTTAGGCCAGCAGTCTGGCCAAGCAGTCAGGCCACCAGTCAGGGCCACCAGTCAGGGCCACCAGTCAGGGCCACCAGTCAGCCACCCTCAGGCATCACCTGGGCAACTTATCAACATCATGCAGGACTTGTGGTATGTTCCAGTTCCCAGCACAGTAAAGCCCCCCCCCCCTCCCACACACACACCCCACACCCCCACTACCCCACACACATCCCACAAACCCCAATACAGACAGGCGCATGACCAGACGGGTTGGTATGCCTGCATGTGATGATATGAGTGAATGTCAGTTAAAGTTGCATAGTTCGACGGTTTTGAGTTTCTGTCACTTTTCTGAGATCTATACATATATTATTATTATTATTATTATTATTATTAAAGTGATCGTTATAATCTACCTTACTTTAGTTTGAAGTAACTGTTCTTTTAAATGGCTACCTTGTGATTGGTTGGGTGTTTGAGTGTTACGTCCTGGAAGCATCTAAGATCATATCAGGACAAGGCCTAACTTTTAAATATGAGATATTTGAAGTGTAAACATGTCAGATTAGTTTGGCAAGCACGCCAAAAGTCTGACACCAGGGGTTTCTGCAGCAACAGGTTCTATTAAATCGACTCACGGGGCAATACACACATGCTCAATGACTACGGGGCAATACATACATGCTCAATAAGTGCATTAGTATAAATAGTATCTAAGTTAAAGTATGTAGAATCAAATCTAAATAATAATAATTTTGGTTTTGAAAATGTGATGCTTCATCGGACTGTGCTGCTTTAAGTAGGTCTGAAGTGGGGGTTGATACTTGGTGAAACACACCCTTACAGGGTTAACTTTTACGAACACATACGTAACATTTCTATGAATGCCGACGAACGCTCAGATAACCGTGCATTACATCCGGGTTATTTGAAACAGGCGGCCGGTATTTGTAGGTGGTAAATAGATCATATTTATATTAGAAGTAAATGGGGTGTGGCGGTGTGTGTGTGTGTGGGTGGGTGGGTAATAGACGAAATTGTAGATGGATGGTAGGCGTAGTCACTCATGTAGGGATGAAGCACTAATCGTGAGTTACAGTAAAACCTCTCTAACCGACCACCTCCACAAACCGACCACTCCCCTATATCGATCGCTTTATTTGGGTCCCAACAATACCATTGTAAGGATATCCTAACTCCGTAAACCGACCACCTGCCTAAATGGACCACTTAAAGTCGGTGCCGTGGTCGGTCGATTTAGAGAGGTTTTACTGTATTAACTTGTAACATAACTTGCGCTCAGCCACACCAATATTCACTCACCAATGTGTAGTAACTCACTCACACACACATCGTTATTCACACCAATACTTCTTCACTCACCAATATAGTTACTCACTCACTTAAAATTATGCACTCACCCACAGGAGCGGGACGTAGCTCAGGCGGTAGAGTGTCCACCTGTGAAGGTGTGGCTCATCCGATCGATCCTTCTTATCTTAGTGGATCCATTTGCAGTTTGGGTTATTTTCCGTTCCAACCAGTGGTCCACAACTGGTTAATCAAATGCTGTGGTATGTGCTTATTGTCTGTGGGGAAACTGCATATCAAAGACCCCTTGCTGCTTATTGGAAAGAGTAGCGCATGTGGTGACAGCTGGCTTCCTCCTAACAGATATGTCAGATATATGTTTGACATCCAATAGCCGATGATTAAAATTGATGTGCTCTAGAGGTGCCGTTAAATAAAACAAACTTATTTTCACTTACTCACAGCAGTACTCACTTAGTCAGCAATATATCATAGCTCACTCACTTACTCACACACCAATACTCACACCAATACTGCTTCACTTACCAATACATATATAGTAACTCGCTCACTTAGAATTACTCACCAGACGGGGTGGCCGAAGGAGTAGAGCGTCCGTCCCTTGTTCTGGGTTCGAATCATGATCCAGTCAAACCGATGATGTAAAAATTGATACTTGTCGCTTCCTAGCCTGGCGCTCGGCATTATTAGGAGAGGGCAAGGACTAGTTGGCTCAGTGTCGGGATAATGTGAGTGAGTGGGATATCAGGTCATGGTGCTGGTGACCTGGGTTCCCAGTGGGGCCGCACTATAAATTATAAAGTCACCATGAGTGCGCACTGTTACAAGTTGGTAGCCATCCTGATATGACCTCAGATGTTGCAAGGACATACAACAACAAGCAAATTAAAATTACTCACTCACTCACCAATGTATATACAGTAAAACCTCTCTAGATTGATCGACCATGGGACCGACTTTAAGTGGTCGATTTAGGGAGGTGGTCGGTTTAGAGAGGGTTTACTGTATAAGTATGTATGCAGGTATGTGTGTATGTATGTATGTGTGGGTGCAGACCCTGTCAGGCATGTCTATATGTGTGTATCCGGCACACATGTTTGAATGCAGACTGGATAATGTGATAACTTCTGTCTGTAAACAACTACACCCCCCCCCCCCCCACCTCCTGCTGCCCGCAGTGCACACATGTAAATTGGGCGGCTTTTGTGACTAAGTACAGCCGCCACAGCTAACTACATCTTTTTGTACAGCTCAGTTGAAGTGACATGTGCTGATGTTTACATAGAGCTTCATGGTATGTTCCTCTGCTGCTCGAGTTACCGACAACGCAATAGACCCATCACAAGCGAGCAGTCATGCCTCTGTCACTTTTAGTGTTCGCTTTTTTTAGATGTTTTCTTTGGAGTGTGTGCATTTTTTGGCGAAGCTTTCTAGCACTAGCAGTCACTTGAGATGTAGAGTGTATATGCAACCATTAACAGTCCTACCGCGCAGTTTCGACAGATTGTTGGTTGTTGGAGTTTTACGCCCTGGCAACATCTAAGGTCATATCAGCAAGGGTACCGACTTGTGAGGGTGCACACTGGTGGCGACTTTATAGTACTGTCCCACTTGGAAATCAGACTGATGATCCGATATCCCACTCACTCACAATATCCTGACACTAAGCTAACCAGTCCTTGCCATATCCTATTAATGCGAGCGCCAGCCTAGGCAGCGACAAGTATCAATTTTATAATATAAGTCATTGGTTTGACTCAAACGGGAATTGAACTCCCGACCTTCTGCACACGAGGCCCGCGCTCTACCGATTAGGCCACCGCGCCCAGTCTCACCTTAGATGTTGCCAGGACGTAAAACTCCAACAACCAACCAAGTGAAGCTGTTTTGAATGAGTGTGTGTTGCCTGACTGGGGCAAGTCCAAGTAACTGCCTGAGAATGAATGTAAGGCACATGTAGTGACACTATTATGGTTCTGTAGTAGTCTGACCTCTCAGTCAAGGAGCCACATAGACAGGTAGGCGTGGATAGAGTGATTGCATCAGGGAGCCTAGGTAGTGTAGTCGTCTGCACTGACCTCTCAGTCAAGGAGCCACATAGACAGGTAGGCGTGGATAGGCTTGTAAAGTCGACGGCTGGCAGCTGTAGTTGTGTAGGCAGGCTAATAGGAAATCGACACAGGCAAGGAGAGAAAGGAAGAGTATAAAGAGTGAAAGAAGAGTGAGTCAAGTGAGAGCTTGCACCCTCAGGTTTATTATTATATAGTGGTACATGGATTTGGTATGGCATACCACCTGACCATGCTCTCCAATGAACAACAAGCATCTCTATGTCCACCAATGAACAGTAAGCATTCTTGTGTCACCATGGCTACTGTGATCTACCAACCACTCCCATGCCCTGTGGCTCTTAGCCTGCACCTGACTTGTTGTGTGTGTGTGTGATGATCCGTGACTAACAACTGGGGGGGGGGGGGGGGGGGGTAGTGAGTATAGCTCTTGAGCCCTTCCACACTAACAATAGTGCCCCTCTCACACTATCTAGTTAATACACAATGACTATGAACCACAACTAAAGAGTCACCAGCAACTACATAAATACATTCATGCACCTGGCCCTATACATCATTTACCTTTATAGACCATTTCTAATCCTTTATAGACCATTTCACATTCCCCACCAATGCATTTTATCAGAATTACAGGCTGATTGCATCAGGGAGTTTCTGCAGTGCAATGGTTAGCACGCTAGCACAGGAATGGCAAGAAATGTGGGTTCGAATCCTGCTCTAGCTGCAATATTTCCAATTTTCATCACCCGATTGACAGTATCTTATAATTGTTTAATATGGGTATTACTACTTTTGCTGGTTTCTCAGGAAGGACTGAAGCTGCGACCCAGACGGCCAGGTCGCAGCTTCAGCTCACACTGTGGATCATGTAGGAGGTGGTGAATCCACATACACTAAGTGCTATTCCACCTTAATGTAATATATACTTGTGAGGCCAGTTTACCATTAGAACCTAATGGACAGCAATCACCATACAAAGTTTTTTTGTTTGTTTTTTTTGTTGACGATTTATACTGCCTATCATGGATAAGCTGAATAGGCTTGTTTTCACCATTAGACAGTTGGTCGATAGAAAGCCCGAGCCTACACTTTTACCGATCCAAGGGATTTTTAACCTCCCACACCACATAGACATGGTATGAGAGCAACTGGCCTTTGATGACGCTGTAAGTTATACACAGCGGTGGAAATCCAAATTGGCAGAGGTGGGGGGCACAGGGGATCGAACCACTGACCTTCAGATTAGGAGTCCGACCTAGAAAAAAGTCAGACACTCTAACCACTCTGCCACAGAGAACACCACAAAGTTGACTCATGAGGAGCCAGGATTGATTTATATGTGCAAATTGAGTATAGCGTGTTGGGCCTATACTATAGCGGGAGTGCACGTGACGTCATGACTTAGAAATCAGCAGTCAGCGGGCTGCCATCTTGGATTACGAGCACCCTCCCTAGCTATGTTGTGAATGCATGCAGATGCAGTAAAACAGTTTTCTTGTGTTCTGGGAGGTTCTGGGCAGTTTACATACAATGTGTTAGCAACAACTTCTGAGGTCAAACTGCTCAAACAGTGACAAATAAACCAACAAATCAGTAAATAACCACAGCGTAGGCAGTTGCAAGCCTTCTGTATGTCATCCAATATGGCCACCAAAAGTTGTCTTGTGACGTCATTAAACGCCACTCTATAGTGAAGAATATGGCTGGGAGGTACAGCAGTCCCAGCTGCTGATGTGTAAGCTGAAGGTGCGACCAGGCGTGCTGTGTCGCACCTTCAGTCCTTCCAAGAGGACCCAGCTGAACTCGGAACATACATATTCTGCACCACACGCGACATTTTGCCTACAACCATTTCGCCTACATCCAATTTGGCCATTTGTAATTTTGCCGACAAGTCGGATACGTCAATTTCGCCCTACTGGTTGTCGTTATTTGATGGCAGAGTGCACCAGATGGTTCTGATATAATATAAGAGTGTGGGTAGCAGCTTTGTGGTGTAGTCATCCTATATTAGTCATCCTATATATGTCTACGTGTGTGTATGTGTGTATGTGTGTATGTGTGGGTGTGTATTCTCTGTGTGAGGGAGGTTTTTTTGTTTGTTTAAACCTCAAGCGACACTAATCTCACTTTCGCAACGAAAATCAATTATACAACAGTTTAACCGAAGTGAAGAATGTTTAGATCAAGATATATGTGAAGATAAGAAAAGTGATTCCTCTGCCTGTATGATTGATTGATTGATTGATTGACGTAGTGTTGATACAATGAGTGGGTATATACTTAATACCCACTATGCATGATTGTTACTTGTTAGAGTTCTTTCCAACCTAGTCTCTTCCCCCATCACTGAATGCAGCTATGAGTGTTTGAGATTAAAATTGTACGTCGTATATATAATACTTAATATATACACACATGCACACACACACATACATACATACATACATACATACATACATACATACATACATACATACATACATACATACATACATCATAATACTCACATACACACATACACATACATACATATTCACATACACATACATACACACATATACACATACATAGATAGATGCATGCATACATCATCATCATGCTGTCGGTCACGATGCGACAAAGACTGCTTTCATTACTTGACTGTCACTCTCCATTTAGCTCTCTGCTGTGAGAGTGACGTCCATGAGTTGGTCTTAATGTCTTTCATCTTCAGGTTTCTCTTGATGGTATCCTTGAACCGGAGATGAGGGTGCTCTCTCTTTCTATAACCAGAAGACAGTTGAGAGTAGAGGATCTGCTTTGGTAGCCTGTCTGATGACATCCTCATGAGGTGTCCAGTCCACCGGAGATTCTTTTTGATCAGAAGATCTTCCATAGAGCATACACATATACACATACATACAAAAATGCATACATGCATACACATTTGGATACATACATACATACATACATACATACATACATACATACATACATACATACATACATACATACATACATACATACACACATACATATGCACATACAAATGTGGGTATGCATGCCATATACACATACACACACATACATACACATACATACATACATACATACATACATACATACATACATACATACATACATACATACATACATACATACATACATACACAGAGGGATACATACATACACACATATATGCATACATTATTAGACACACACATACATACATAGATTGAGAGAAGATAATTCTACTTAACTGAACTTTGATACATGAGTACATATATACCTCTTCACATATCCGTGATATACATCTTCATATATCACGTTTATATATGTACCATATATGGCTATACACGCCCATAGATGACGGCTCACTTAATTAGACGTTGCCTCGCCCTGCTGACGGGGACCACCCACACACTGCCGGCTACGTGTGAACACGGGTGTAGCTGGGGGACTCTTGTCACTTATAAACAAGTCGCTGCTGTTTGCCTCTGAGGAAGTGCCTGCGTCCTCAACAACTCTAACGTGTTGTCTGGTTGTTTTTTATTGCCTCTTCACCGTCATGTGGAGGGTGGGGGAGGGAAGGAGTGGTTGACGGGGTGTGAGACCGGGTAGAGATATGGGTGGGGGGGGGATGAGAAGAGATAGGAGGAAGGAGGGTGGGAGAGAGGCGGAGGGGTTGGAGAGAGAGGAGGGGGAGAGAGGGAGGTAGAGGAGGGAGGGGTTGGGAGAGAGGAGGAGGGAGAAAGAGGGGTGTGGAAGAGGGGGACGGTGAGGAGAGAAGAATAGGCAAGGGTAGAGAGGATAGGAGGAGGGGGGTAGAGAAGGGAGAGGATGGAGCGATACTGGAGTTGGGGGATGAGGGGTGAAAAACGAGGGGGAGAAAACGAGGAAAGGTGAGTGGGGGCCTTGCGATGGTATCGGGGAACAGGTAGATGGAGAGTATTTAGCGTGGCGAGGGGTCTGGAGACTGGGGGGGAGTGGGGGAGAGTGTAAGGAAGGCGGCTTGCTTCTGGTGATTGATTACCCGCCCCGTCTCAGGGCTCAATAGTGGCATTGTGCTTCACTTTGCAGCCACTCCACACTCTGACTGTAATGTCGGTGTGCAGGTGAACGGATACTTGGCTTTTGTGTTCTTTAAGAGGTTCGTGGGGCGCTGCGCCTGGTGCTTTGATAAAAAAAAAAAAATGTTAACCATTTATATAGCGCCCGATTCTGCATGGTGCTTTGATAGTGTTTAAAGAAGAAAAAAGTTAAGACAACTTTTTCTTCTTCTTCTTTTTTAAATTAGGGAAGGTCACATTGAAAGGCATGGTGGGTGAGTAGTGATAATGGACATTGGACGTCGTAGATTAAAAAAACTTAATTATCTATCAGATATTGGCCATTTGTGGTGGGTGGTGGTATGAGGTCCTGTAATATATATATATAAAGGGTAAAAACAATAATTGCTCCCCAGGGATTGAACTATATATATAATT
>CM059195.1:4677606-4793941 GCA_030323885.1 Branchipolynoe longqiensis | reverse complement strand
ATTTGGTATTTCTTCCATGACAGGGCGCGGTGGCCGAAATCAGTAGAGCACAGGCTTCGCGTGCAGTAGATCGGGAGTTCGCGAGTTTGGTTCCCAGTCGAGTCAAACCAATGACTTAAAAATTTATACTTGTTGTTCCTAGCCTGGTGCTCACCATTATTAGGATAGGGCAAGGGCTGGTTAGCTCGGTGTCAGGATAATGTGACTGAGTGGGATATCGGGTCATGGTGCTGGCAGGCCTTATTTCCCAGTGGGGCAGCACTATAAAAATTGCCATGGGTGCGTACTGTCACAAGTTGGTACCCGTCCTTATATGACCTTAGATGCTGTTAGGTGGTAAAAAAACAAACAAACAAAATATTTCTTCCACCACATTAATATTGTTATTATTATTATCATTATTATTATTATATTATTATATGTTATTCTCCAAAACTGGGCACCACATATTTGGTCTCCACGTTACGATGCTGATAATTAATTCTTTGTTTTATTGATAGCAAGTCAAATAATTATTGTAGCCTCTGTCTATTAGGTATGTTAGCAGTTCTACATGTATTAAATTTATCACACAAAAGATATAAAAATTATAATTGTATGGTTTTGCACGAGAGTGAAAATGTGAAAATTTACACATTGACACCATACATGTAGCCAAACTTTTTTTCAACTTATTTTTCAACTTTTTTCTTAGAAATCATAACCTTGTCTGCTTAACAGTAATCAAGAACATCTCATTTCACCATGTTGTATATGTTAAAATGAGGTTCTGGATCTGTCTTTGATTTTCATGTTACACAAGCGATATTAATGTATTTCTCAATTTGTATAAGATCTAATTCAAAAAGTGAATTTCATGTTTTTCAACTCTTGACATATGCACAACATGCACAACTTCATAGGACATTGGATTAGGCTATTATTTGGAAGGATTTTTTATATTATTTGGAAGGTTTTCACTTTTGGTTTCCATGTCACACTTTTGTGCCCAGTTTTAGAGAATGACCCATATATATATATATATATAGAGAGAGAGAGGAAGAGAGAGAGAGAGAGAGAGAGAGAGAGAGGAGAGAAATACCAATACACGCGGGTTAAGTTCTCGGGGCAAAGCCGTTAAATCAAGTGCGGCCAGCTTTGATGGTGACTGGTTTGTCAGTGCGTTTATGTAGTCATTATGGGTAACATTATAGCCTTGGCAATCACCGGGCCGACTCCATGTGTGTGTTATTGTGCGGCTTGTTAGGGTTTTATTATCTCTTTCTTTCTGTGTGTAAGCTGTGGAATGAATCAGGTGACCCATTGTTGTGTATGATGATCGCAATCATAGCTTTTGGCAATGACCAGAGCTCCATAAAATATACGGAAATATAGGCATATTGAGTGCATCAGATATATATACAGTAAAACCTCTCTAACCGACCATCTCCACAGACCCGACCACTCCGCTATATCGATCGCTTTATTTGGGCCCCAACAGTACCATTGTAACCATATTCTAACTCCCTAAACCGACCACCTCCCTAAATGGACCACTTAAAGTCGGAACCATGGTCGGTCTATTTAGAGAGGTTTTTACTGTAATATATATATATATATATATTTTACCTCGGTATGCCGCCTCTGGCTAGCCGTAGGCTAGGGAGAAGGAAGCACATCCGGGTCCAGCAATTAGCATAAGTAACTCACAACGGGAGGACGTTTGTGAGTTGCTCCACAGGATTTATCTACTACTACTGCTTTTATCCAAAAGTAAGTACTTTTACTTCAGCAACTTTGTTTATCATGCTCTATAGCATCACCTTATGAAAGTTCAGAACTTTCTTTGTGTAATTTGGACTTTGGTTTTTTAACTTACGGATAGAACATTGCGTGCCGCTGGCAATAAACAAACCGATACTGCAGTTCTATCGACACCTGTTTTTCAGACAGGGAGAAATGGCAACCCGAGTTGCTCATTTCCTAAGAAAAGTCTCCCGGATCCTAATAGAGGATGATGTTGGGGATGCTTCTGGGTGTTTTTTATAAACACCCCTGACCGGTTTAAGGCGAACCTCCGAGTTTCGTAATATTTTCTCCAACTTGTTGGCGCTGTAGCCACAGGTGGGAGAAGTGTACGGAACAGAGAGAGGGGCCGATCTCACGATCGATGCCCTCCGTTTGGTTGGTTTCGTTACCACACACCTACGGCAAATTTAGCTTCACGCCTGTACTGACACGTTGCAAAACACGTTCTCTGTACCATGTTCCTCAACCCAGTTTACTGGCTTACACTTGTGTAGTTGAGATGATTCCGGGTTAGTAACGCTTTGGTTCGTTACAGTTCCCGATGGCCACTCGCCGGAATAAGCCGCCCGCTGCAGCGGTGGGTGTCCCCCCTACGGATTACGATTCGTCTCCACCGGCTACGGCTCCGCCGTCCCCACATCCTGGGGCTCATGCCTCGGATCAAGACAGTGATCACGCCCCTCAACCAGTGGGGTGGGAGGCGAAAATGGCGGAGATGATGGAGGAGAAGATGCGCTTTTTCCAGGCGCAGAACTTTCCAGATCCTTCCCAAATCCCTGATGAGGATTGGGAAGACTTTTCTGAGGACGAAGAGGACACGCTTTCGGCACCTGAGGTTCCGAAACCGAAAGCGCGCGGCAAGAAACGCCGCCCAGTGAGCAGTTCTGGTGACGAGTTCACAAAGAAAGCGAAGTCTAAGCGCTCCAAAAAGTCCAAAAAGAAAAAGAAGAAGAAGAAGAAGGACTCTTCTTCAGACTCGTCGTCCGACTCTTCTTCCACCGAGTCGGATTCCGACACGGAACGAGCGGGTGTCTACGCCAAAATAGGCGTTAAAGCTGGCAAGAAAATTGTCAAAAAGAAAGCTCAGAAAGTGCGCACCACTACCATGATGCGCAAAACGGTGAATAGCCATTTCACTACGTTTAAACCGATCGAAGTCATCAACAAGTTGACTGAGCAGATTTCAGGAGTTAAGGGCATTCCTGCTTCGGTTTTCAAAGAGATGGATTCCGGCATTCATCTTTCCGACGAACGCCGTCGTTATGAAACTTCCCTCTGCCTTATCCATAAGGCAGTTTTGGGTGCCTTGACGTCTGTTATCCCTGTGGCTAACAGGATGCAGACAGAGAACAAGTTCTCGTCTTTGGCGCGGGTTATGGACCGGGGCATAGCTTTGTTAGCAGCCGCTAGTAACTACATGACCCATCGGAGATTTGAAAACGTTTTCAAATCGGTCACCACAGATGCCGGAAAAGAGGTTGCCCGCTCGAACAAGGTAACGGACCATGATGGTAAGGAATACACCGTGTATTCCGGACCTACCCCTATCAAGAGCAAACCGCTAGATAAATCCAAGATGTTTGGGGGTCAGCTAGCTTACCTGTACAAACAGGTAGAGGTCGACTACAAGAGTGCTAAAAACACTGAAGCAAAGAGTCGTCGCTTCCAAAACCCAGCAGGGTTCAGAAAGTCTAGGACGGATTTTCGATTCCGCAGAGGAGGAAGGCCGTTCAGGGGCGGACCGTCCTTCCAGTTCAACCAGCGAGGAAGGGGCCGAGGCGACAGGCCGGCCTCAAACTGGAACGACAACCGCGGCTACAAGAGGGATTTCGTTCCCAAGCCCCAGTTCCCGAAACAAGGCAACAAGTAGAGATTTCCACACAAACAGTGCTGCCTCCTGACCCTACAATGGTCACGGAGGAAACTCAAACTGAAGTAAGCCTTTTTCAAGCAGGGAATGTTTCTAATTGTTTACATCAATGGCAACAGTTAACCACTAATCCAGAGGTCCTGAATATTGTTAAAGGCATTCACATCCCTTTCACACAATTGCCTATACAAAAGAGAGCGCCTTTTCCGTATCAGTTTAATTCACTAGAAAAATCTCAGCTAGATCACCAGGTTCTACTGTTTGAGTCTAAGGGCATTGTCAACAGAGTTGAACATACTGAAGGGGAATATATTTCCAATATCTTCTCTACTCCTAAACCTGATGGTTCAATCCGAATGATTTTAGATTTAACTCAGTTGAATGAAATCATTGAATACAAACATTTCAAAATGTTTTCTTTAGAAACAGCTCGTGATTTAATTACCCCAGGGTGTTGGCTAGCGAGTGTTGATTTAAGGGATGCGTACTACACCGTTCCTATTCACCAGACAGATCGGAAATACCTACGTTTTCTCTGGAATGGCCAACTTTTTGAATTTACATGTTTACCTAATGGTTTGGCCTGCGCACCGCGTCTGTTTACTAAGTTGTTGAAACCAATTTTTGCACACATGGCAAAATTGGGGCATTGTATGTTTCCATACATAGATGATTCTTTTATTATGGGCCAATCTTTCACGCAATGTGAACTCGCTGTTAAAGATTTATGCAACATTTTCACCAAATTGGGTTTCTTCATACATAACAAGAAATCGGTTTTTTCTCCTACTCAGGAGCTTAAGTGTCTCGGGTTCATTCTGAACACCACGGCTATGACCGTTTCGCTTACACGCCAAAAGAAAGATAAGCTTTACCGCACAGCGATACAGCTGTTAGACACTTCTAGGCCAAAGATTAGACAGGTCGCGGTCCTTATCGGGGTCATGGTTTCGTATAGTCCAGCTATTCTATACGGAGCGGCACACATAAAATCCCTCGAAATTGATAAAAATTTGGCGCTGGCCCGCGCAAAGGGAAACTTTGAAAAGACCATGTTTATTTCGGAGAACGGCCTAGCCGACATTGATTGGTGGCTAAACCACTTTGACCATTCCCCCAATCCCATTAGAATGGGAGAGCCTGACACTACCGTTACCACTGACGCGTCTCTCCAAGGGTGGGGAGCACATCAAAATGATGTAGCAACGGGAGGAAGATGGCTAGAATCGGAACTCCCCGATCATATTAACGTTCTAGAACTAAGGGCCATTTACTTGGGATTAACCAGTCTAGTAAAAATACCCAAAAATAATGTACGTATCCTCACGGATAACACCACAGCTATGGCTTATGTCAGAAATATGGGAGGTACAAAATCGATTAAATGTAATGCAATGGCACTTCTCATTTGGAACTGGGCTCAAACCTTTGATGTCTGGTTAACTGTTAATCACATTCCAGGCACACAAAATTGTCTAGCTGACAAGATGAGTCGCCAGTTCCATGATCACTTAGAGTGGTCACTTAATCCATCCATTTTCAAACACATTTGTCACACATGGGGTTCACCTCAGATCGATTTGTTCGCTTCGCGTAATAACTTTAAAATTCCAAAATATGTTTCGTGGCACCCGGAACCCAATGCTTGGCACATTGATGCCTTCTCCCTAAAGTGGCGACATCATTTCTTTTACATTTTCCCCCCCTTTACTATCATTAGCAAAGTCGCCAGAAAGATTCAAATGGAGGGGACACACGCCATACTCATCGTCCCCGAGTGCCACACGCAACCGTGGCTACCGACGTTACTAGCCACAGCCAAAAGCAGCCTTCGCTTCCCAAGATTCCGAGGAAACCTCAAACATCAGGGACCACTAGAAAGCCACGGAAACGTGTCGACAACTCCGTTAGTGGCATTCCTTTTTTAAATAAATATTTAGAACAGTTTGGCTTAGACAAAATTACACAACAGCGTTTGGTTGATGATGCGTGGAGAAAAGGAACGGTGAAAATGTATACTACGTATTTAAAGAAATGGGGTATTTATTGCCTGCTTAAGAAAGTCAAGCCAATGACTCCCACAGTATCCCAGGTAGGACTCTTCCTACGTTACCTAGAGGACGAAGGCCTAGGATATGGCGCTATTAACGCTGCCAGATGTGCTCTGTCGATAATCCTACCGCGGGTTAATGGACAAACAATGGGTAAACACCATGTTATTTGTTGGATCATACGATCAATTTATCAGAGGAATCCGCCTAAACCCAAATATAATAGGTTTTGGGATGTTTCTCTAGTGTTCAACCTCTTCAAGAAATGGCCAGAAAATAAGTTTCTGGACGTTAAACTTTTAGGTTTCAAAGTCGCAGTTTTGCTTCTCCTGGTCACTGGACACAGAGGCCAAACTATAGTTGCCCTGTCGCTGAATGGTCTAGAAATTGACAGTAAAGAGGCCACGTTTGATTTATCAACTTTATTAAAATCAAACCGATTAGGTGACCCCCTTTCTACGATAGGGGTGTCCAGTTTCACTCAGGATCGCAAGTTATGTGTCGTATCTGCGATACGAAATTATATATCCAAGACAAGATTAATAAGAAACTCAAGACAGCTATTGGTCAGCTTTATTAAGCCACACAAGGCCATTTCCAGGGATACCCTCGCCCGATGGACAATGAATGTGTTAAAACTGGCGGGAGTAAATACAGACAGGTACTCATCGCACTCTACACGTGGTGCAATGGTGTCCAAGGCAAGATTGCTAGGCATCTCCGTTAAACGGATCCTAGCTCACGCGGGATGGAAAACCGCTACTTCGTTTGCTAGACATTACCACAAACGACTAGAGAAGCCTCAGCCTATAGCGCACAGGCTACTCACCAACTGAAAGAGAGAGGTAAGAAAAACATTGGTTTTTCCTCTTTTTTGCCATACAAATCGCTTTTCCATTGTTGCATACATAAGACATAATCACTAAAGAATAATAACAAAACAAGAATATCAGGATAAAAATTATTTTACGTAAAGGTCTCCCTAGCCTACGGCTAGCCAGAGGCGGCATACCGAGGTAAAATAGATTAGTTAGACGAATCTTACCTGGGTATAGATGATGGATAACTATTGTTTTACCGAGGTAGAAGCCTCGGTTAGACGTGGGCGAGGGCCCACCCACCACGCCCTGCCACGTCTAGTCAATCACTCAATTTAGCATGAGGTCACTTGACCTTAGGTTGTTTTTTAGAATCATTTTTATCCTGAATTAGTAGGTAAAGATTGCTGGACCCGGATGTGCTTCCTTCTCCCTCGCCCACGTCTAACCGAGGCTTCTACCTCGGTAAAACAATAGTTATCCATCATCTATACCCAGGTAAGATTCGTCTAACTAATCTATATATATATATATATATATATGCACTTGTGCATATATGCTGAGCTCATATTGCTTATATATATATATATATATATATATATATATATATTTATATTTATACACAGTAAAACCTCTCTAACCAACCATCTCCACAGATCGACCACTCCCCTATATCAATCGCTTTATTTGGGTCCCAAACGATCACCCATACATTACCATTGTAACGATTTTTGTGTGTTAAATTCCCTAATCCGACCATCTTCCTAAATGGACCATTTAAAGTCCCCATGCTCGGTCGGGTTAGAGAGGTTTTACTGTATATGTAATATACACACAAATAGTAATACATCTAAATAAACAATGCAAATGTGATATCTGTCATGGCCCCAAGTGATTTGTCCATGACAATGCCGGTGTCGCAGTTTCCGCCGTCCACCAGTTTCCGCCCATGTGTCAAAATCGAACAGCATCGTCACTACCCTTATCAATTTAATATAATGTTTTGGTAAAGATGTTTTCTATATGCGTACCAAGCAATTTGTTTCTAGGTGGTGTGGTTTTAGAGATATTTCACTTTTTCTGTATTTTCTGTATGAAGATTGCTCACGACCATTGACAATGCCTTGAGTTTGACGGTATGCGCAGTGCAAAACATTAGTTTTATTCAAAATTAATAGAAATCAAGAACCCTACCCTTATAAATTTGATATAATCTTTTTGGTAAAGATGTTTTCTATATGTGTACCAAGCGATTTGTTTCTAGGTGGTGTGGTTTTAGAGATATTTCACTTTTTCTGTATGAAGATTGCTCACGGCCATTGACAATGCATTTGAGTGTAGGCGTACCGCGGAAACTGGCGGATGGCGGAAACTGTGACACCGGGTTACACTTACAGAGGATAACTACCCCCAAGCAGATGTCTAGATGTGAGCACACCTCCGCTTGGAGAGTGAGTAGTTTCGTGGAAGCGCCACGTAATAACTTAGCTAACGGGCCATCAATCAATCTGCAACCGCAGCATTCTATAAATATCTACCTGACTTCAGTTTGAAGTACCTTCATTTGAAATTACTAACTTTTGAGATATTTCAAGTGTAAACAGGCAAACATGATTTTGACAGGCACCTCAAAACTCTTGTCAGTGTAACATAGGCTCCAGGAATAACGGGTCGCGTTAAATTTACTTAATATTCCCTTCTATGTTGGAACAAGTGCTTAAAGCTGCATAGTCCGATGAAAACATCAGCTTTTCAACACACAAAACAATTATCTAGATTTGATTCTACATATCTAACTTAGCAACTGCTGCGCTTGGAAATTTGTTGCCACATAGAAGGGCACACTGGGGCAGTTGAACAGAATCTGTGACTGCAGAATCCTAGTCTGTCACAGTTTTGGCGCGCTTGCGGAGATTAATTTTGCATGTTTGCACTTCAAATATCTCAAAAGTTAGCCATTTAATGTAAAAGTTACTTCAAACTAAAGTAAGATAGATTATAACGATCAGCCTAATATATTTATCTCACAAAATGACAGAAACTCAAAACCATCGGACCATGCAACTTGTACCTTGTAGATTGTACTTGTACTTGTACATTGTACTTGTACTTACACAGTGTACTTGTACAATGTACTTGCACAGTGTACTTGTACACTGTACTTGTACAGTGTACAAGTACAGTGCACCAGTATCTAAGTCAGATATGTAGAATCAAATTTAGGTAAGTGTTTTTGTCCAACAAATTTGACGCTTTCATAGGACTATGCATATGCAGCGTTAACTGACACTGGTTGGAATAATTGTTTAAAAGGTTAACACCTTTGTCGACCGCCCTGAGAAGAAACACATCACGTGACGGCGGATGATCGCCGAGATCAATTGTCGTCTGCCGCGGTTTGCCTCGTTTTGACCTGGCGCCAAAAACGCAGTGGAAACGCTGCTCAGACTGTCAGAGAGAGAGCGTCTGATGGAACTTTCTGTCACGTGTAAGGTTGTTTCGGTGGGTTTTGTGTGTGTATGTGTGTGTTTTTGCCAAACGCCGCGTAGACCAACATGGTATATATATATATGGGTGTGTGAGTGTGTGTGAATGTGTGTGAGTGTGTGAGCAAAAGTGTGCGCGCGCATATGTGACTGCCCATAGACCATGTGTTTCATAGACCCTCTTCCCCCGCCGCTCTCCCACTCTCCCACTTTCTCTCACTCTCTCTCTCACTCCCTCTATCTCCCACTCTTTCCACTCTCTTCAACTCTCTCTCACTCCCTCTGTCTCCCACTCTATCCCTCCCCCACTCTCCCACTCTCTCTCACTCCCCGTCTCCCACTCTCGCCCTCCCCCACTCTCCCTCACTCTCACTCCCCCACTCTCTCACTCCCCCACTCTCTCACTCCCCCACTCTCTTACTCTCTCACTCTCTCCCACTCCCCCACTCTCTCACTGTCTCACTCCCCTACTCTCTCACTCTCCCACTCTCTCACTCCACACTCTCTCACTCCCCCACTCTCTCACTTTCGCACTCTCTCACTCTCCCACTCTCACTGTCTCACTCCCCACTCTCTAACTCTCCCACTCTCACTCTCTCTCACTCTCTCACTCTCCCACTCTCTCACTGTCTCACTCTCTCACTCTCCCACTCTCACTCTCTCTCACTCTCTCACTCTCCCACGTGGATGTCGTCTGCCACGTGCCAGAAACGGGAGCTGGCAGAAGATGAGATTGGCGATGAGCCATGTGGGCCGGGTGCACTTGTTGTAGCCCCGGGGAGCACGGCGTGTGTGTGGTGTGTGTGGTGTGTAGTGTGTGTAGTGTGTGCGGTGTGTGTGGTGTGGTGTTTGTGGTGTGTGGTGTGGTGTGGTGTGTGTGGTGTGAGTGTGTGGTGTGAGTGTGTGGTGTGTGAGTGTGTGTGTTGTGGTGTGTGAGTGTGGGTGGCGTGTGGTTTGAGTGTGTATGTGCCAAAACTATGACAACATAGGCTTCAATTTTTCAAATGTTTAATAAGTGCACCAGTATCTAGTTAGCTATGTAGAATCAAATCTGGACAATTGCCTTGGTTTTGAAAATTGGATGTTTTCATTGGGCTATGCGGCTTTATGTGACACTACATGCCACATAGGCATAGAGACCAGGCAGGGCACTGCAGATACTGCTGTCACATGCTTACACATACTTACACCACCTGCATACGCCACTGTCACATCGTCAGTGACACCAACGCCACTGTGTTTTACAGCACCCTTCACCATGTAACGATTACTCGCAATGACAGTCTAATTACGTCATATATCACAATGCTATTTGTCACCCCATCTTGTTTGTTTGCTTGGATTTAGCTTCCCTAGCAACATCTAAGGGCTCTACCAGGACGAGTACTGACTTGTGGCGGACCAGACAGGATAGTCGAATGAGTAGAGTGCCCGTCTCCTGTTTTGGGAGATCGGGAGATCCGAACCCATGAGTTTGTTGGTTCGAATCCAGGTCGAGTCAAACCAATGACTTAACAATTGATACTTGTCACTTCCTATCCTGGCGTTTAGCATTATTGGGATAGGGCAGGGACTGGTTGGCTCAGTGTCAGACTGAGTGGGATACCAGGTCACGGTGCTGGTGGCCTGGTTTCTCAGTGGGGCAGCACTATAAAGTCGCCATGAGTGCACACTGTCACAAGTCGGTACCCATCCTGATATGACCTTAGATGTTGCTATGACGTAAAACAACAACAAACAAACACTCATGGCGACTTTACAGTGCTGCCCGATTGGGAGACCCAGCCGTCGGAACTATCGGCTGATATCCCACTCAGCCACGTTATCCTGACATTGAACAAACCAGTCATTCTGTCATATTGTATCATACTGTCAAACTGTGACTTTGGAGTTCTATAGATTGGTTTAGGTTTACTAGGGGTGGAGGGGTGTATGTCTATGGGGGCGGTACACCTTAGAAACACTACTAATTTGTGACTGTGCATTCATGATGACTTTATAGTGCTGCCCCACTGTGAGATGAGGCCACCAGCAACATGACCCAATTTTCCATTAAGTCACATTATCATATTACTGAGCCAACCAGTCCTTGCCTTATCCTAATAATACCAAGCGCCAGGCTAGGTAGCGACAAGTATAAATTTTGTAAGTCATTGCTTTCACTCGGCCGGGATTTGAATTCCCGACCTTCCGCACAGGAAGCAGCATGTGTTCTATCGATTCAGCCACCGCATCCGATATCCGTTGTGTAGGAAAAGCGCCTCTTTTTGAGCCTGCGACTCTATCGGGACGGCCATGAACACTATAAGTATAAGCACACCAATGCAGCTTGCGACTGCGCAGTTATGATATCAGTGACAATGTGTGTGTATGATTGATGATGTGATGTTATTTCGCTCGGTTCCATAGCACTTAATGGCGTGTATATTATTCATGAACTATCCCGAACCACCACCACCACCACCGCCACCGCCATCACCATCACACCACCACCGCTACAAATGTGCGCATGCGCATGTGTCGCTGCGAGCGCTTCCGCCCCATTGATAAATCGCAGTCGCCCGAGCGCATTGTTAGCGAATGGACGGAGCGGACTGGTCTATATGGAACGATGCACAGTGCGTGTCCACCTTTTAGTGCCTTCTCACACACGTGACCTCATTTGGCCCACATGACATGGTACTAGGGAAGGAGTGTATGTGTAGGGGGGGCCGGGGGGGAGGGGGGGGGGGTCTCGTCCTATTAATAGTGGTCCCCCCAGGCTTCTGGCCATCAGTATCTCATCCAGGAACCTGGTGAGTTAATTTTACTGTAATTATGCCTCACTGTCGTCCTTATTAGAAAGTGTGTGTAAGTGTCTAATAGATATATATATGTATATATATATATATATATATATGTATTTATAATTATAATTATTTATTTTACATCGGTACTAATACTATGCCGTTGGCTACTCGTAGTCCAGGGAGAAGGAAGCACAACCAGGTCCAGCAATTAGCATAATCTACTCACAATTCGAGGATGTTTGTTGTGTAGCTCTGGCAGTTTTTCTACATTAATTACTAAACCAACCAGGTTAGTACCATTTTAATTGGTGACGTTGCTATAGTTCATGTTAGCATTCACATACAACAAGTTTTTGAAACTTTTCCTTAAATATTTACTGTTTTACAGTTATTTACGATGTGTCGTAACATCGTTAGAACAATACAGCCATTGTTTTTAATGCCGCCCATTGCCGAACGGAGAGATGTTTGGCAGGAGCCACTTATATCGTTAGGATTTATTCCTGGGTTTCTTTAAGATTCCCCAATTGTTTATTAGGCATACCTCCGAGTCCGGTAGTATTTTCTTCAACTTGTTGGCAATGAAAGCCACAGGTGGAAGAAGTTTACGCGACACAGAGTGTGGGAGGGACTGCTACACTGGTCCCTACCCCTCATTTGGTTTCAGTTGGTTGTCCATACCATTTACCTATGACAGTCAAATTCCCACACGTCTGTGTTAAAAACGGTTTAAATATGGATTTAACACCATGGTGCACACACTTGGTATGTTATATTTGTTAATTACCGGTGTGATATTCACCTTGAATAATACCGCCTGCCTGGTTTTGGGTTTTTGCAGACTCCCAGCTATGGCTATGAAGCGGGGTAAAGCTGATGCACCTCTAGAGCTCAGTGAAGATGAAGACCCATCACCACCGGTACGGGTGCAAAGGTCGCCAGAACAAAGGGATTCTGAGGAGGTGGGGGGCTCTGAGCCCTGCCCGGCTGACCTGGATATGTGACTGACGCGTCTTGTGCAACTCAAGTTGGAGGAGATGCTCCCCTGTAGATCGCAGGCTACTAAGGTTGCTAAGCCTGCACGAGTTTTGGAAGACTCCGATTGGGAGGATCTATCCGAAGATCGGGACTCTCGGACTATGAGTCCCCTGAGGATGTGGTTGTGGTTGCGCATAAACGCATGCATAAGAAGAAAGAACAGGCTTTGGATGGGGATGATTTCACCAGGGCTTGTAAGAAGAAGCCGCTGGTGAAGAAGAGTAAGAAAAAGAAAAGCAAGAAGAGTAAGTCTTCTTCCTCAGACTCGTCGTCGGACTCATCGTCAACAAACTCCGACTCGGATACCCAGCAGGTGGGTAAATACGCCAAGCTCAGTGGCAAGGTGGTCAAGCAGTGCAAGACACTTAAGAGGAAATGATGAGGAAGACCATTCAGGGCCACTTCAACACTTTCAAGCTGGCGGAAGTGATTATGAAGCTGGCAGAAAAGTTCATGGGGATCAAAGGGATCCTGGAATCGGCCATCAAGGAGATGGATGGCGATGTCAAGCTGAGTGAGGACCGCAAAATGTTTGAAGGGGTCCTACACGCTGTACACAAGGCTGTACTATCGGCTCTCGCAGCCATCACGCCTATAGCAAATAGGATGATGACCGAGAACAAGTTCTCGTCGCTGTGCGAGGAAATGGACGGGGGAATTGTGCTGCTCACAGTGGCCAGCAATTTCCTCTTGTACAGACATGGTCTGTATGGATGCTGGAAAGGAGATAGCTAGGTCCAAGAAGGTGTTGGACAATGATGAGAAGGAATATACGTTATTCCTTGCACCCAAGCCCCTGAAAAGCAAGCCGCTGAACAAGACTAAGATGTTTGGTGGGCAACTCCAGTACTTGTTCAAACAAGTGGAGACCGAATCCAAGTGCGGGAAACACATGGAAACGGACAAAAAGAAATGTGGAGACGCGAATGCTGCCCACTTCAAAAAGACGTGGCAGGATTTTTGAAGCTGTCGAACCGGACATCGAGGAGGCTGGTTCGGAACGAACTATGGCTATCAGGCCAGGGGAAGGGGCCATAGGCAGTCTTCAGCTGAAAAGACGGTAATAGACCCTTCAAGAGGGAGTTCAATGCCAAGAAACCATTCCTCCACCCAGGGAACAAGTAGAAGTGGCAACGCAGACTTCAGTAAGCAAATTTAAAGCTTGTTATCTAAATAATTGCCTTTTGGAATGGAATAACATTACGGAGAATTTAGCTATACTTAGCTTAGCGGAAGGAGTGAGAATATCACTTTTGGAGGAGCCTATTCAAGATAGCATACCCTTTCCTTACCGTTTTGATACTTCAGAAGGCGAGGCCGTGAACTTTTAGGTTCACCAATTTTGTGAAAAAGGAATTATAGAACCAGCACTTCATGAGCCTGAGGAATTTATTTATAATATTTTCCCGAGATGTCAGGCTAATTTTGGACCCCCTGACGCGAGACGCCTTATCTCGACGAAGGTCGACGTACATTGACGTATACCAACGAGCGCCTAAAGCATGCGTAGCGCATAACAACATATGCCGACATAGCTGGCAAAAATCACATACATCGGCGTACGTTGGCGCAATGCATCATAATGTGACAGCCCCTTAAGACTCGTATAACTATACTATATATATATATATCTTATGTGTAGACCTAAAAACACATCTTATATACATGATGTATAAAACATTATGCAAGTATAAAGATATGTAAGGCAATTATTATCATATTGTTAATGTTATGCTCCGTAAGACCCATCCATCACTGTAAATTGTAGCCCTCCCCACCTCCACCGGATGTTGACAAGTGGCAGTTGTATCTATATATATAAATGTGTGAATGGTGTTAAGTGTTTGTGTAGATGAAGCTTGTGAACTGTTAATGATGATTTGATTTTATATTGTTTTTTGATTTTGTTACCTGTTGTAAGATGAGATGAGATGGGGAGAATCATTGGTGGACTTGTTGGTGAGACGTGCTCACGTGTGAGATCACACCGGATGTGACTGTGTGTGCCGTCGGGAGTGTGGATGGGGGAGCGGAGGTGGGAGATGGCAGGGGGAGGGAAGGGGAAGGGAGAGGAGGAGGGGGGGGGGGGTTGCCGCGGGCGTGCTGACCCCTGGTGGTACATCCTGTCATTACTGCCATCTTAATGTCTGCCATTTCACGCCGTACGCATCGCCGCCATATTAAGGACGTGCGAGCGTTTTATGTGAGAGAGGGAGAGGCAGAAAGAGAGGGAGAGAGAGAAAGAGAAAGAAAGAGAGAGAATGAGAGGCAGAGAGAAAGAGAGAGTGTATGGGGGGGGGGGCGGTGCAGAGTTAATTAATGGTGTAGATGCGTATGAATACAAGGCACCTGCCCGTGTAGCACCTCGCCCATCCCCCACACACTTGCCCTACTTTCACCACTACTCCCAGGAGCGCCACCTGGCGGGTATGTTAGTAGTCCATAGGGGAATGAGGGTGTGGGTGTGGGTGTGTGTGTGTGTAAGGAGTACCTGTTCACGAGAACAAATGACGCTTGACTCCACCTGATGAGAAGGACCCTCCTTGGCGTTGTGTTTGTGTCAAATTGTAGGGCTTTTATAAAAATAGTTTTTATTAAATCAAAGATGGCGGCATTTAACACCATTCACACCTCGTAACTGAAAAAGTAGCGCCCTCCTGTACATCCTGTATGTATATGTGATGTGTAAGGCAGTATGCGACTATAAAGGCGCGGAAGGGAATTATTGTTATTATATACCTTATTATTGTACCATTATTCTGTATACTGGGTGGGGCTAAGTCTGGTTTGTGCTTCTGTCATTGTGTGGATGGTTGAACTATTGGGGGGGGGGGAGGTCACGGAATGAGGGGAGTGGTGATGTGGGGGGGGGGGGAGGTGGGAGGGGGGGGGCACTTCATGTATGCACCATGCCCCGGGCATTGCCCTCAGGGGAAGCTCTTTGTCTACTACCTGGCCTCTATTGGCATGGCACAGGTGCATGCATGAGGCCTCAGCGTTGCTAGGGGTCAGAGGGGTCATTCAGTAAGTAGGCATCACAGGGTGGTTGGATGTTGAAGCGCTACATCCTATAGCAAGCCTGGTATGACTGGTGTCTAAAGATACAATCAAACTCCAAACAGTTCCGCCCATTAGCTGAAGGTTGGGTGGCTGTTGGGGTTTTACATCCTGGCAACATCTAAGGTCATATCAGGATGTGTACTGACTTGCGACAGTGCACACTCATGGCGACTTTATCGTGCTGCCCCAATGGGAGAGCCGGCTGTCAACACCATGACCTACCTGATGGCCAACTCAGTCACATTATCCTGACACTGAGCCAACCAGACCTTGCCCTATCCTAGTAATGCTGAGCGCCAGGCTGGGAAGCGACAAGTATTGACAACCAACCAACTATACTTGTATAGTATTTAGTAGAATCTTTGTTTGGATCGGCACATACCAGTCGGTGTTGGGGAGGGTGTTCTTAGGTTCTCCAGCCTCTTATTCCACCCACCCAGTCTGCAAACTAAAGACCCAGTCACACCTACTGCGTCATCCGGGGTGGTCCGTGGAGATCAGGGGTGATCCGTGGCTCGTCCGTGGCTGGTCCGGGGTCCACCCCGGATGTTTTAAAATGTTTAAAACATCCGGGGCGGCCCTGGCCATTTTGCGATCCGGGCTCGATCCGGCATGATCCGGGGGTGGTCCGGGTAGTCCGTGGGTGAACCGGGGCCAGTCCTGGCTGTCCGTGGGTGGTCCAGGGGTGGTCCGGGGCTGTTTCGCCCTGGATTAGCCACGTTTCAGCCACGGTCTAACCCGTACCACCCCCGGACTTTCCCAGACTACCTCTGGCATAGCCATGGACCACTCCCGGACTGCCCGGATAAGACCTGGATGCCCTGGATCAGCCCGGATCACCACGGATCAGCCCCGGATCGTCCCGGACTGCCTGGTTTATCCCGGATCACTCGTCCGGGACTAGTCCATGGCGACACCGAGGAGGCCGGAGGTGGTTCGGGGTGGTCCGGTGTGATCCGGCCTCTGGTCCGGGGCTCGTCCGGGGGCTCGTCCGGGAAGGTGTGACTGCGAGGCAAAAAACGACGAAAACAGCGATTTTATCCAGGGCGGTCCGGGCAACTGGTCCCGGGGTGGTCCGGCTCAAAATCCGGGGCTCATCCGGGTAGGTGTGACTGGGGCTTAACTGGCAAGATGTGGCGGCTAACTTGGCAGGCTGCCAATGCTCAGCTTGCCGCCAGGTTGTAAAGAGCTAACCTGGCAAGCAGCCAAATAAAATAACCACACACAAAAGTAAACCCACACTAACCTGTGCAAGAGTGCAATAAAACAACCATAGTTGGCAGTGTGAGAAGACTTGTAAAAGGTGTAGCATTAAACATTGCATGTGTATAACTATAAGCTTCCACTGGTCTTAGTTCACTACCGGACGTGGTGGCCTAATCTGTAGAGCGCAGGCTTCCCATGCGGAAGGTCAGGAGTTTGATTCCCAGTCGAGTCAAACCAATGACTTACCAAATTTGTACCCGTCGCTACTTAGCCTAGTGCTCGGTATTAATAGGAAAATGTGTACTATGGATAATGTGACTGAGTGGGAAATGGGGTCATGTGCCGGCGGCCTGATTTCCCACTATAATGTCACAATGAGTGCACACTGTCACAAGTTGGTACCCATCCGGAACTAACCATCCTGACACTGAGCTAACCAGTCCTTGTCCTATCCTATTAATGCCGAGCACCAGGCTAGGTAGCGGCAAGTACCAAATTTGATAAGTCATTGGTTTCACTCGACCGAGAACCGAACTCCCGATCTCCCGATCTCCCACATGGGAGGCCGTCGCTCTACCAATTCAGCCACTGCGTCCGGTATACATGTGAGGAACCTCTCCCATCATGCTTTGTGGCGTGTGTTTCGCCCGCCCCAGCTGGCGGTGCGCACACCATGGATGGCCCCCTCTTGGTGTGGTATTCAGGTGTCGTTCCTCCACGCCCTGGAGGAGGGCCGTCCTCTCCCGGGTCCCCTCCACACCTCGCCACGACACGCCACACCTGAAGGCACAGTGCGCCTGTTGCCCACTCTCCAAGCAGATCCTTAGATGCCATCAGTGGGGGCGGGGGGGGGGGGGGTGGATCAGTATGGCTGTGCTGGTGTTTGGAGAGTGATCACGATGAGTGGCGGCTCTTCCCACTCATTCATACACTCACTTTTACTTTTAGTGTTACACACACTCACTCGTTCACACACTCACTCAACTCACTCACACTCACTCAAGCATACATACACTCACTCACTGATACACACACTCACTCATATATATGCACTCATACACTCACTCTTAGTGTTACACACACTCACTCGTTCACACACACACTCACTCACACTCACTCACTCATACACACACTCACTCACTCTTACACATACTCACTCATACACTCTCATACTGAACGCGGTGGCTGAATCGGTAGAGCACAGGCTTCCCGTGGGGAAGGTCTAGAATTTGGAATCCAGTCGAGTCAAACCAATGACTTACAAAATTTGGGACTTATCGCTACCTAGCCTGGTTAGCTCAGTATTCTGAAAATGTGACTGTGTGGGACATTGGATCATGGTGCCGGCGACCTGGTTGCTCCTTGGGGCAGCACTGTCAAGTTGCTATGGGTATGCACTGTCACAAGTGGGTGCCCATCCTGATATGACCTTAGATGTTGCTAGGATGTAAAACTCCAACAAGCAATAAAATACACTAACATCCACAGTCACACACACTCACTCCCAGATACACTCACCCACAGGCACTCACCCACTCATATACACTCACTCATATGCACACATTCACACACACTCATACTCAAACACTCACATATATACAGTCACACACTCATTCACCGACACTCACAGTCACCGACACTCACAGTCACACCACACTCACTCGCAAACACACATACACTCACACACATACACTCACACATACAGTCACTCACTCACACATACAGTCACTCACTCACACATACACACACACTCACACATACAGTCACTCACCCACACTCACACATAGTCACTCACACACACACTCACTGGCCATGCCTTGTGATCATTCCCACAGTGTTGTCATCATTATGATGGTAATCAGGCCACGAGGGCCAGCCGCTACTGGATGTCGCGTCGGTCGAGCTCTCGTCACATTTGTATTAGCTATCGCGAGAGCTGGACGTCTGACCGTGCCTCGGCTGAATTCCACCGGCCCTCCTCCCCACGGGTGTCGGCGATACGACACCGGAGGGCCCGGGAGGTTTCACAGTTGAACACGAAGTTCACCGGACTCAGGCTTTCAGCCTGCTGCCACGGGATGGCTGGGAACCTCGTGCTTGCAATTAGGAGGCCGCTACGACACCCCCGGAGGTCGCCGCCGACAGCATTGTGCCGCTCGGAGTGGCGTGCTTTGCAGCCACTGGGATCCAGAAGATAAAAAAAAACCTCCATAGCGCTTGTCGGGGGCCTTTGGCCGGGAGGGGTAGAGGGCGCGCTTCTCCCTTTCATACCATAATAATTCATATTCTGCTGCATGTTAATAGCAGAATTTTATATTCTAACTGGGTGACCTCGGCACTAGGTCAGGGGTCAGAGGTTGCAGGTGATGGGGTCAGAGGTGAGTGTTGACACTTTGTCGCCGGTAAGAACCACAAGCATGGTGGTCACGTGAGAGCGGTCACGTGACAGCGATCATGTGACTGCAGCGTTTGGGGCGTCGACGTGTCAAAACGTGGCCACACGATTACAATGAGCAGTTGTTGCCTGATATGAGGCTGCATGCCCGATACACCCCGAGACCTGTACAAAGAGACTGGAACAGACCGTATGAACTAGTATGGCGATCAAGTGTTTATTAGATGTGTTTTAACGTCGTAGCTATTTACTAAATAGTTAGCTCAGTTGATGCAAAGATTTGCATATACATGTATTTCCTTTCTTTTTTACTAAAATGTATTTTATTCATCGAATAATATCTCTTGTCAGCGCTACAGCACTGTTCTTCCGGCCGTACAGTACACATCCTTGATATATAAATTATGTGAGTACTTACGTAGTACAGTTGACGCATAATTGGTGTTTCACTGAGTTCAAGGACTCAGCTATTTGTACGACAGTGATCGGTTGGCGTACCCCGAATCCAGCACCCTTTACATAACCTTACCCGAATTTATGCCTAATCCAATAATTGGCGAAAGATTATTATGTAGCACAATAGTAATCTTCCAGTCCAGTAAGAGCACTCTCTGCCCACCCTGGGTTGGGTTGGGTGGGACTGTCCTACAAATAGCTGAATCCTCGAACTCGGTGAAACACCAATTATGTGTCAGCTGCACTACGAAAGTACTCGCATAATTAATCTATTTCACCTCGTTCTCGTACTCCTGGCTAATTATAGCACAGTGAGAGGTTTACATTGGCCCTTGTTTGTGGCCTATGCCCAAAGTTGGGTGGTAGGCATAAGTAATTAAGTAAGAGAGGTTTACGTAGAAATATATTCGATTACTAAATTGAGCCAATTATTTATTTATCCAACAACTATTAATGCCTAAGCAAGGTTGTAGCCATATTGGTCTTCGCTCTTTTGTCATAATGTCTAGCAATGTCAATGCTCAAAGATAATACAGTTTGGCCTCTATGACCCATAACTAAGAGGATCAGCAGAGCCGTTTAAACCCTAGATCTCTGACATGTAAGTGCTTATTGTGAGGCCAAGACTTATATAATACAAATACTAAAGAACGTCCCAGAATCTAGAATAATTAGGCTTGGGGGAAATCCTCTCATAACTGATTTCAGGAACCAATGTCAGACATAAGGTTTGCCTCCAGTTTGGCCCTCTATCCTCGGGCGTACTACTGAGAGGGCTGAACGGCTGTATTCATATAGCCCCAAACCCCAAAGCTTCATCTTCTAAAAAATGTAGGAATCTAAGCACTTGTGCAATAGAGGTTGTTAAACAATCAATTTTTGCAATGTGCAGTACAATTGGATTTAAATGAGCCACTGAATTATTTTCATTTATCTCAATTAGTTTTTATCAGCATGCCGAAAATAATGGACTTTGTACAGTGTTCAGCTGTAATCCCTTAGTTCAACTTTAATTGTGTAATACTCATAATTCTCTGCTATTCTTACTGCATAATTATCCAAATTACTGTAATCATATCTTCTAGTTCCGTAAACCTGAAGGCAGGGATGTCCTTTTAATCTGTAACCACTTTACTCAAACCATCCGTTATTGCTACCACTTACACAATTATTTTAGTTTTATTCACTTATTATAAATAATTACTGCCAGCCTCGAGTTCAACAGAAAGTTTGAAATTATATATAGTTCAATATTGACGGCGTAATTATAATTCCTGTTAATGGGTAATTAAACAAGTAGCAACAAACTTCTTAATTTTGTTGAAATAACCATTTTATAATCTTTTTATTATTTACTAAATTAAACCTTGGGTATCCTATAACGGAATTTTGGATTCAACGTCAGTAAATGGTGATACTGATTTCCAGAACGGATCATCGCTTCCGCAAGAGGTTAACGTTGTAACCCATATAGCGAAAATGTTTAAACATGACCAAATCTTGTGGAATAGGAGGGTCTGTAGCTGCGTCCACTTGTTGCCTCCTCTGTGGAACCTGACCACCATACATTAACTACCGACCCAAGTTTTACCTTTCAGAGGCTTGGGTGGTAGAAAAGTGTAAACTGCTTTGTATTTGACCTTCTTGTAGCATGTCACCTCCTTACCTAGATAAAAGATTCACCCAGTACTTGTAGTACGCGGGTGAATGACAACATAGTCTAAATACGGGCGAAAATAGCTTTAGTATGGAACAGGGAGTAGAATGCCTGCCTCCAGTATCAAATGGATACTTATATCGGCACAGAGTTGGTGAAATGGGAGAGAATGCACAAAGACAAGGTGGCAGCCGTAGAACGCCGTCGATTTCACTTTTAAATCTTATTAAATGAGATATTATATTTTTCAACTCAAAGGTAGCGGGCTAATAATAAGACATATGTAAAGAATAATTGTTGCTTCTTACATTGTGAAATTAGGCTCTCATTTCATTGACCCACATTTTCGGCCGTTTTTATATAGGGTTGGTATTCACCCATGGACTGAGTACTGGGTGAATCCTTTATCTACTCCTTACCTACCTTTGTAGTCATGTGTGTGTAAACGTTTTCATAACATTAAAGTAGGCGAACCTACTTGCAGCTGCCAGGAAACCAAGTCCATCCCTCATACTGTCCACCAAGGAGGTAAATCTCCCCTCCAGTGATATGGTAGGCCCGAGGACAATCGGTCATAGTGCTGGTATCCTGGTCTCCCAATAGTAGCACTATAATATAAAGTAGCCATGAGTGCATGCTGTCACAAGTCGATACCCACCCTGATATGACCTTAGATGTTGTCAGGACGTAAAACTCCAACAAGCATCAATTTTTAAGTAATTGGTTTGACTCGACCGGGAACCGAACTCCCGACCTTCCGCACGCGAGGCCTGCGCTCTACCGATTAGGCCATCGCGGCCGGTTTGGAAATGAAGGACCCATCCATGTGTGTGTGTTGCGATCTCAGCGAGGTTGACATGATTTCGCACCTGACAGGTAGATTGGGTGGCTTTGACTGAGGGGCTACCTGTAATTGGCACGTCTGGGCCGGTAATGGTGGACGTATGTTACATGGTTGGGTGGGTGAGTAGGGGTGGGTGGGGGTTAGTGTGGGTGGGTGGGTGGGGGTTAGTGTGGGTGGGTGGGTGGACTTGTGCCCTGAAGCGAGGACAGCAATCACGATGGATATATATTATATACCCGACCTGATATGACCTTAGATGTTGCCAGGAAGGTAAAGAACAACAAATAAACAATATATTATATATTTTATATATGTTGTATCTTATATATATTGTATATATTGTAGATACTGTATATATTGAATATACTGTATATATTGTATGTACTGTATATATTGTATGTACTGTATATATTGTATGTAGTGTATATATTGTATGTACTGTATATATTGTATGTACAGTGTGTACAGTATATAAGTATATACTGTATAAACTGATATACTGTATATATCTTATATATTTTATATACTGTATATATTTCATATATTGCATATTATATATTTGATATGCTGTATATATGTATATATCGCACATATTGATACATAGTGTATTTTGTTTGTTGTTGCTTTACATTCTATCAACCCCTTGGGTCATATTAAGATGGGTACCGACTTGTGACACTGCCCACTGATTGTGACTTTATAGTGCTGCCGCACTGGGAGACGAGGCCACCAGCACCTTGACCCAATATCCCACTCACTCACATTATCCTGACATCGAGCTAACCAGTCGTTTCCCTATCCTATTCATGAACAGTGCTTGGCTAGGAAGCAACAATTACTAATTTTGCACGTCATTGGTTTGACTCGACCGGGAAACGAAACTCCCGATCTCCCGCACGGGAGGATTGCGCTCTACCAATTCGGTCATCGCCCCCGATGTACCTGTTTGGTATTATGAGTATTATGCCGGGGGATTGGAGAGGGGTCGTGGGGGCGGGGGGGGGAGGTCGTCTTCAGAGAATGGCTCCCTTTGATGTGACCATATTAAAAAGACATAATATAAAAAAAATATTTAGAAATAGAGAAAGAAAAACGGAAGGAACGTGACTATGAAAATAATAATTACGACAGACAATTGGAAAGCTCTGCTGCCTATGTTTATTGACAGCTGTGAGATCATCTAATTAGCGGAAGGTTTATATAATGTGTATGTCCCCCGCCAGGTGAGAACAGGACACATCTGGTGGGTTTCCCACAGGAGACACCGGGCGTGGTGGCCGAATCGATAGAGCGCAGGCCTCCGGTGCGAGACATCAGGAGTTCAATTCCGTCGAGTCAAATCCATCACTTACAAAATTGATACTTGTCACTTCCTAGCCTGGCACTCGGCATAAATAGGATAGGAACTCCCCATAAAAACTTTACATAAGAACTAGCCAGACAGGATGGCCGAATGAGTTCGAGCGTCCGTCTCCCGTGTTGGTAGATCGTGGGGTCGTGGGTTAGAACCCCGGTCGAGTCAAACCAATAACTTAAAAATTTATACTTGTTGCTTCCTAGCCTGGCACTCGGCATTATTAGTATAGGGCAAGGACTGGTTGGCTCAGTGTCAGGATAATGTGACTGAGTGGGATATCAGGTCATCGTGCTGGCGGCATGGTCTTCCAGTGGGGCAGCACTATAAAGTCACCATGAGTGCGCACTGTCACAAGTCAGTACCCGTCCTGATATGACCTTAGATGTTGCTAGGACATAAAACAAAAACAAACAAACAAACAAACATAAGAACTCCCCCGTCAGAACTCCCCTGTATGAACTGCTGGTGACGATGACGCCGCTGATTGCGTGTTAAGAACGCCTAACCTCCCCCTGCCCCTCCCCCCCCCCGCTCCCCCCGCTGGCCAGTGTTTGTGTACGTCGCTGTGTATGGTGACGACATTACGGGACGCGTACTGAGTTGTGCCGCGCGTGCTTCTGGATCCCGCCGCTCATTTCCGGGCGTTACGTGTAAACACGGCTCAGCAGGGTATTATTTTATACACAGCCAAGTGGCCATTTCCTCCCACATGAAGGCCCCCCCCTCCCCGCAGCACCCCCCTCCACCAACTTCCGCCCCCCCACACACCATTACCACCTCGCTTATATCATGGCATAATCAAACCATTAGGCCTTTATGGATATTTTATGTATCCATTTGATATATCACTAACTATATAAAATATAGATTATAATATATAAGTCTGTGTTTAATGTCAGGTTTTATTTTCCCGCTTACTTATATACCTGTTCATATATATTTTACCTCGGTACTACACCTCTGGCTACTCGTAGTCCAGGGAGAAGGAAGCACATCCGGGTCCAGCAATTAGCATAATCTACTCACAACGGGAGGACGTTTGTTGAGTAGCTTCGTCAGTTTTTCTACATTAACTACTAAACCAACCAGGTTAGTACCATTTTAAATGGTGACGTTATGGTAGTTCATGTTAGCATTCACATACTTAAGTTTTTATAACTTTTCATTGAGTTTTTACTGTTTTACAGTTAAATACGATGTATTGTAACATCGTTAGAACAATGCAGTCAATTTTGCTTATTCCGTCCATTGCCAAACTGAGAGATGTTTGGCAGGAGCCATTTTCATCATCAGGATTTTTTCCTGGGTTTCTTTAAGATTCCCCAATTGTTATTTACCTATGACAGTCAAATTCCCACACGCCTGTGTTAAAAACAGTTTAAATACGGATTTAATGCCATGGTGCACACACTTGGTATTTTATGCTTTATTTACCTGTGTGATATTCATCGTGAATTATGCCTAACCTTTGGTTTTGGTGTTTTGCAGACTATTGCAACGAAGCGGGGTAAAGCTGACGCACCTAGAGAGCTCAGTGAAGACGAAGACCCGTCACCATCGGTATGGGTACAAAGGTCACCAGAACAAAGGGATTCTGAGGAGGCGGGGGGGGGGCTGTGAGCCCTTCCCGGCTGACCTAGATGCACGACTGACGCATCTTGTGCAACTCAAATTGGAGGAGATGCTCCCCTCTAGACTGCAGGCTACTAAGGCTGCTATTAAGCCTGTGTGAATTTTGGAATACTCCGATTGTGACGATCTATTCGAAAATCAGGACTCCTTGGACTATGAGTCCCCTGAGGATGTGGTTGTGGTACGCGCATCATAAGAAGAAAGAAGTCTTCGGATGGGGATGAGTTCACCAGGGCTCATAAGAAGAAGCCACTGGTGAAGAAGAGTAAGAAAAAGAAGTCCAAGAAGAGCAAGAAGAGTAAGTCTTCTTCCTCGGATTTGTCGTCGGACCCGTCGTCAACGAACTCCGACTCGGACACCCAGCGGGCGGGCAAATACTCCAAGCTCAGTGGCAAGGTGGTCAAGAAGTGCAAGACACTTAAGAGGAAAACGATCAAGACCACCACCATGATGAGGAAGACCATTCAGGGCCACTTCAACACTTTCAAGCTGGCGGAAGTGATTATGAAGCTGGCAGAAAGGTTCACGGGCATCAAAGGGATCCGGGAATCGGCCATCAAAGAGATGGATAGCGATGTCAAGCTGAGTGAGGACCGCAAAAAGTTTGAAGGGGTCCTACACACCATACACAAGGCTGTACTATCAGCTCTCGCAGCCATCATGCCTATAGCAAATAGGATGATGACCGAGAACAAGTTCTCACTGCTGTGCGAGGTAATGGACTGGGAAATTGCGCTGCTCACAGCGGCCAGCAATTTCCTCTCCTACATACATTTCGAAAACATCTTTAAGGTGGTCTGTACAGATGGTGGAAAGAAGGTAGCCAGGTCCAAGAAGGTTTTGGACAAAGACGGGAAGGAATATACGTTATTCCTTGCCCCATAGCCCATCAAAGGCAAGCCGCTGGACAAAACCAAAAGGTGTTCCGTGGTTAACTCCAGTACTTGTTCAAACAAGTGGAGACCGGATCCAAGTATGGGAGACACATGGAAATGGACAAAAAGAAATCTGGAGCAATGAATGCTGCCCACTTCAAGAAGACGAGGCAGGATTTTTGAAGCCGTCAAACCAGACAGCGAGGAGGCTGGTTTGGAACGAACTATGGCTATAGGCCAGGGGAAGGGGCCAGAGGCAGTCATTCAGCTGGAATGATGGGAACAGACCCTTCAAGAGGGAGTTCAATGCCCAGTAACCGCTTCCCCGCCCAGGGAACAAGTAGAAGTGGCAATGCCGACTGCAGTAAGCAAATTTAAAGCTGGGAATCTAAATAATTGCCTACCTGAATGGAACAACATTACTGAAAATTTAGCTATACTTAGCTTAGCGGAAGGAGTGAGAATACCATGTTTACAGGAGCCTATTCAAGATATCATACCCTTTCCTTACCGGTTTGATACTTCAGAATGCGAGGCTGTGAACTTTCAGGTTCACCAATTTTGTGAAAAAGGCATTATGGAACCAACACTTCATGAGCCTGGGGAATTTATTTATAATATTTTCATAAGACCAAAGCCAAATGGAGATGTCAGACTAATTTTGGACTTAACAAGGTTAAACAAATTAGTTGAGTATAAACATTTCAAAATGTTTTCACTAGAAACAGCTAGAGACTTAATACAAGACTCTTGGGTAGCCAGTGTGGATCTCAGAGATGCATACTATACAGTACCAATTTATAAATCTGATCGTAAAAATCTCAGGTTTTGTTGGAATGGTAACCTTTATGAGTTTATCTGTATGCCTAATGGACTAGCTTGCGCTCCACATATTTTCACAAGGTTGCTTAAACCGTTTTTTTCCCAAATGGCTCGGAAAGGACATGTTATGTTTCCGTATATTGTTTTTTGTATACTCATTTATTGTGGCACAAACACAACACCATTGTCAGCCAGAAGTAGACAAACTATGTAAGGCATTTAACAAATTAGGTTTCTACATACATGAAACTAAATCAGTATTAACACCAACAAAGAAGTTAAAGTTTCTGGGATTCTTTATTGACACCAGAGAAATGACCATTTCATTAACTGAACAAAAAGTTGATGAATTAAAAACAACAGCAAACCAATTATTACAATTGAACAAACCAAAGATAAGGCAAGTGGCAGTACTGATAGGAATTATGATAGCCTATGCCCCAGCTATTCTATACGGCAAGGCCCATATTAAATCGCTAGAAATAGATAAGAACTTAGCGTTGGCTTACACTAAAGGCAATTTTGAATGACCCATGACAATTTTGCCAGAAGGCCTAAACGATATTATGTGGTGGCTATCACACATTACAAATTCGGTCAACCCCATTAGAATGGGAGAGCCCAATACTACAGTTAAAACAGACCAACAGGCAACAGGTGGTCGTTGGATGGAAGATGAAATCTCTGATCGGATAGTCATGGGTCAGGGCCCACCCACCCTACCCTACCACAACAATTATGTTGGCTTGTGCCGAAACTAAAACATAAGAGTATCCATAGAATATTGAGATCATTTTTTATCCTATAAAGTATGTAAAAGATTGCTGGACCCGGATGTGCTTCCTTCTCCCTGACCCATGACTATCCGAGGCTAGTACCTCTGGAAAACACCAGTTATCCATCATCTGTACTAGGTAAGACTTGGATAACTCTACTATATATATATATATGAATATGTTTAAGTTATGCTGAAGTACAACGTCGTGGTATTTAAAAATAAAAAAATCTTAAATGTAAAAATAAAGTGTGGTCGGTGTGGCCTTGGCTGACTGACTGACTGACTGATTAACTGATTGACTGACTGGCTGGCTGGCTGGCTGACTGACTGACTGACTGGCTGGCTGACTGATTGACTGGCTGACTGATGGACTGATGGACTGGTCGGCTTGTCGAGTCAAGCCAATGACTTATAAAATTGTACTTCTCGCTTCCTATCTTGGCACTCAGCAGTAATAGGATAGGGCTAGAACTGGTTAGCGCAGTATCAGGATAATGTGACTGTCCCCTGTCTGTGCAATGTAGCCTTAGTATATATATATACACTGTCAATGTTAATACCAAGAAATCTGGCACACTGAGCAGGTGTCTGGAGCTTGGGGTAGCTTAGGTAGAAACCAATTCTACGAAGAATGGCAGCAATTTATTGTTGGTTAATTAGACAGTTCTCAACAGAGGTGCCTATAACGGCGAAGTCATCTAGATAGTTTACACATCTGTCTACCCCTTTAAGCCTGTCGCAGCGTGCAACAAAATCATATATAAAGTTGAAAATATAAGGGCTGGAGGAAAGATTAGATTAGAGTGTTTGAGCTATATGCTCAGGCCAAGTCGGAGACTCCACCATCAGGGCTCACAGTCACAGCATGTGGTGAGGATACATAGGTGTTTATCAAAAGAATTTTCTGGCCCTGCCCCCAAACTGAAGTCCCATTTAATTGACTGAAGAGGCCGGTCACTGGGGTGGATATTGATGGCCCTGTAGGCGTCCTTAATATCTATTGTAGCGATGTAATCTTCACATAGCAGCTGATCAACTAGGTCACCAACTGCTTGGCAAGAGAAAGTATGCAATACCTCATCAACAAAGTTATTCACAGAGCAGTCACTGGGCGTGCTGCAATCGATAATGGTACACATCTCTTGGTCACTTGACTTGGGGATGGCGAACACATTATGAGTACAAGCTGGGGCAGAATCAGCCTGACTTATATATCCGCAGTTAAGCTCGGAACTAAGTTTCTTATTGATAAACCTTTTTTCATCACCATCTCGGGTAGGTTGAAATGGTGCCGAGTAATTTGCAGATCAAGAGGGGTTTATGACTTTGAAACCAAAGAGGGAGCCGTAAAGTATAAACTCCCAGTCATAAACTACAGATCCTCGGAAGAAACATTCACAGATAATACGACAAGGTTTGTATTGTGCCCTATTAGGGCCTATATAGTGTGGACATGTACAAGTCGCCTTCATGCAGGCCAAAGAAACAATTAATTTAACAGGTTTGCCTGCCAGATTGAGTTTATCGGAGGCAGTAACATGAACGCTACCTTCCACCCAGGACAAAGAGAGCCAATTACCAGTGATTAGCCGGCAATGTGGCATACCGCCGGTTGCAGGTCCTTGGTTCATGCGGCCAGTGGGTGGCTCGCCAATGATAACCATAGGTTCAAGGACCTCCCCCCCCCCTGCCCCCGGTAAATTTGCTGTGGCCGGCACAGGTGCGAATGTGGTTGCCGGCTGTGCCACAAGCACGGTCATTACAATGGGCGGCCAAAATAGGGGGGCCAACAAAATCATACACATGGCTGTGAAATACATCACTTGAAACACGTTCATCACAAAAAACAGGTTTTTCACACACAAGTCCCGAAATCACACAAACGGGAGAGTTGGGAGGCTGGTAGTCGGTAGTGGTAACCGGAGTCGACAGGCAGCACAATTTGCCAAAACGCTAGGATCTAACGATAATTTAATATGGCGATCCCCCGAACACAATTTCAGGACGCGTCAAGCCAGACCACCGACAGACCCTTAATCTTTTTAGCATTTGCTCTTAATGTGCCCCTTACTGTCGCACTGGGAGCACCAGTGCCTGTAATTACAGGTGTGATCGTCCCTGCTGCAGCCCTCCTCTTTGTGGAAGGAGAAGCATGGCTTCTTTCCATCTTTCATGAACAGCTGCCTAGGCCGACTCTGGCTACCCCTCCCCAAGACAGTACCTCCCCAAACCCCCTGTTCCCTCATGTACTCGAAATCATAGTAGTTTAGGGCTACTTCAGGGTTGCCTGAGGAGAAAGCATCGTACCCTTCAAAAATAGCAAGCTTGCGGATAGGACAGTCATAATTAATGTGCGTTTTCCCCATGAAAGTTCCCGACTTAGCTTTCCCCGCGATATAGCCTACGTATTGGAGGATGTGCAACAGCTTGTGACCATCCGTCTCCTTGGAGGCCACCACCCAGTTCACAGTGGCCTCAATAAGTTTGAATGGTGACAGTTTTTTCACATCCCTCCCATCCTCCACATGCCGTGCCTCCACTTCTAGCTTTTCTCTCTCGGCTGGCTGAGCGGTCGTCTGAGGAGCTGGAGCTCGATGCCCAGTGTCGATGGCGGCACCTCCTTCGGTCGTGCGATGGTGAGCGTTGCCTAGTCAGACTCTGTCCCCGTGACTGCCTGCTCCTCCTCAAGCTTGTGCTACGATCACTCGCCCCTCTCACGAGCGATCCTGTGACTGTCTCGTCATCCGATTTGAAGTCAGTCTCACTACATCCTCCTCCAATTCCCGCTCTGTCTTTTCCAGTTCTGCATGGCGCTTGCATTGCTCTAGTGCCTTAATACGCTCATTGATGTTGTGTTCCTCATTGTCAGTTGACGGGTCATCCAGGACGACTGTTGGCGGATGTTCAGTTTTGACGGTTACATTTTTCCCGCCTTCCGCCATTTTGTCAGATTTTGAAGATGACCGTGTCATCCGTTTTGCTGGATCCCAGTATTGGCAGTTATCGTTGACGGGTCCTTGATGCAATTGGCTGCAATAGGCACAGTAAGCCTTTGGCATTGCCGATAGTTAGAATCACAAATGAAGAGATCTGGGCAGGTGTAGTCATTGGTGGTAGAACGGGTGGCGAGGTACCGTGACAGCAAATTTTCAAATGAGAGTGAATAGGGCTACCCTGCCCGGCAGGGTGCCACCTGCCAATTCGGCCACAAACTAGCCTGTGAGTTCCCCCTGAGACGTCAGGGGGCAGCACGGTGCATATTCGGTTACATCCGCATATACTAGTATATACGTGGGTATATATATATATATATATATATATATTAATATATATATACATATATATATAAATGCTTCCGACTGAGTGGAAAACCCCCGGGCGGGGGGGGGGGCGAGGTGCATGCCGGTCGCCCCACTACAGAGCTTATTACACGTGATAAAGGGTTTATCACTATCCATTATATTATTATATATATATATATATATATATTATATATATATATATATATATATATATCAAGTTTGGCTACACCTTAATGAATACACAACAGGAGTATGGGTTCATCATCTTTTAATGCGATCTGGCTAGGAAAAGTGCCTAGCCGGTAATAAAAAATTTGAAAACCCAAAGCTGAATGGCCTAGTGGAGGTTCGCCCTTCACCAAGGTGTGGTGGCGCTGCAGTAGTGTGGAACTCGGCCAGCGATTGGCTAATAATAATATACATATTTACTCGCAGGATAATAATAACACATTAGGACAGCGGGGAATAACACTTACCAGTAACAAGGAGGGACGATATTCCGCCATTTTATATATCGCTAATTAATTATCCAATTATGCATATATACATGTATATATATATATATGTATAAACCTGATCTAGCTGAGGTGAAGGAAGAAATATTTTTTGTAGCAGGATGATCAATACGGCGAGAGAGATAAGCGACAAGAACTGCCGGTGGCGGCGCCAACTTAAGCCAGTATGCCGCAGTTAATCAACATTCGTCCGTAATTGGACCTTAAATATAATATAAGAAGAATGGTAATAGTAATAGGAAAACCTCATACCAATGATTTATACCTGTATATTTATATACTAACTATATATACAGATATATATATATATCAGTTTATATATCTGTTAGGATTCCTTCTATAATGTCAATGCAATGTGGGGGTAGCGGTCCGTTAGTAATGCTATGTCGTGTAGCTAATATGGAGGTGGGAAGGCGTTGTCATGGTTACGAGCAGCCTGTAGAAAACAACCGCTAGAGGGCAGTAACTGTGATGGAAACGACGAGGCATTATAGCGATGTCATCCTGGCAGCTCATTTAATAACACTTCCCTTTTTGTGCCAGTGTGTGTGTTTGTGTATTTGTGTTTATTAGTTTTCTTACCGTGTTGGGATAACTCTCCTTGCAGAGAATAATAAAACACGCACACTGTGTTCACTCTGGATATATAGATTATATTTCAGATAAGAGTTGGTTTTGTTATTGTTTATGTTTTTATACACTTAGCTGCTTCATGGCCCATTCCACCGTAGTAATTTCTTGTAGTTTTTTATTATTATTAATTTTTTTTTTTATACACACTTAGCCACTTCATGGCCCCATTCCATCATAGCAAATAAAACACACCCCACAGATTAAATGAGACTATTTCTATCAATATGGAAACAATAAAAACATGCCCCATACCACTGGAGATGCGCAACGACAAATTTAATTAATTTGAGCAAATAAAAAGCCACACACACACACACAAACACACACACACACACAAAGAGGGGCCATAACAGTTGAAAGAAGGGAAGAGGCAGTGCATATCGTCTGCTTTGCAAATAGGCTTTTTTTTCCCCGCCATTAATTTAGTCTGTTATATAATAGACCCCGTAATAAATTGGAATGTGTGTTCTCCAAATAGTGACTTGTGTGGACAGTGATTTCCCTGTTTGGGGCACCTCGCATCGTTACCGTGTCTCGGTAAATGTGGCATTGTTATTAAACTTACAGCAGACGACTTTTAGTGAGCATCTCACAAACGTAGAACACATATATATCTATGGGTTTTATAATGTATTATGCGAATATCATCATCATCATCATCATGCTGTCAGTCGCAATGCTTTCATTAGTTAACTGCCGCTCTGCAATTAGATCTCTGCTGTGAGAGTGATGTTATTTCATGTGGTTGGACATTTCATAAAAGCTGCTTGCAAAGTGTTGAAGTGTTGCTGGCTTTTGCAAGTTACTAGCAACACTCTCTCGGGGAGGAAATAGAGGTCTCACACCGGCAAGAACACGTCAAGACAGGCGCAAACTATTTGTCCCTGCAGTGGCTGGTCAGGAGATGTTGGCAGTTCCATTCATCACCACCCTTAATGCTGCCATAGTAACATGGTTTTCTGTTAGGGCTTACTCCCTTAGCATTTGGTTCTATCAAGAACCTGTACCACAAGGCAGTGGTTTACAACTTTGCAAGGCAGAGGCGTCAAACTCCCTGAGGTATTTAACACCTAAGATATCAGAGGTACTGCAATACCCGCATACCTACCATATATACCTGCGAATATAAATAACGTATATATCATTACATATAACATATATTGTTTGTTTGTTGTTTTATGTCCTAGCAACATCTAAGGTCATAGCAGGACGGGTAATGACCTGTGACTCTGCGCACTCATGGCGATTTTTTTATAGTGCTGCCCCACTAGGAGACCAGGCTGCCAGCACCATGGCCTGATATCCTACTCAGTCACATTATCCTGACATTGAGCCTACCAGTCCTTGCCCTATCCTAATAATGCCGAGCGCCAGACTAGGAAGGGACAAGTATACATTTTTAAGTCATTGGTTTGACTCGACCAGTGTTTGAACCCCCGAACCCATGGGTTCAGATCCCCCGATCTCCCAAAACAGGAGACGGACGTTCAACTCATTCGGCCATCACGTCTCGTCCGTATAGAATATATAATGGTGATCTATTTATATTTATATATAATAATAATAATAATAATAATCAGTTTGCATTCCTAAAAATAGTTTAAAACATGGGGCATTGTGTCGGTAGCCTGGTTCATTTACCTCTCACGGGTGGCGCCTCGGTGGAGAAATGGGTAGCTAGAGTAGCTACTTACTCTAGCTAGAGTAGAGTAAGTAGTGTATAATATATAAATGGTGAATATCGTAGCTACACAGAAGGAACTGAATAGATGAAGTGTGCCTTTTTGTATATTCCTATAATGCCTTTTAGAGCACACAGACAAACGCATATTTACATATCACATAACTATATATATATATATAATATATATGAGACTCTCAAAAGGTGCTAGCAATATGGGACAAAACTTTGTCCATTGTAACGATCAACATACTATCTGCATATGCATTTGGTCAGGATAAACTGATTTGTTTTTTACATGGTGTTTCATAATCCCAATAGAATACATATTGATTTGAAGCAAATGTACTTGTGTTTTCAGTGTAACCGTTTCTGTGCTGTTTTGTGTCAATAGTTACAATGGACAAAAACAAAAAGAATGATCACGTTTTGAAACAGGCTCATATATATATATATATATATATATATATATATATATAGGTTGAGAGAGCGAGAGAAAGAGAACGTGAGAGAGGGAGTGAGAGTAGGGATAAATGAAGGAGAAAATAAATATAAATGGGGTGTGTGTGGAAATTAGAATGAATAGTAAGTATTCAGGCTGTACGCACTAAATTTAAAATAAATTAAAAAAATTTAATTTGTGTTTTATTTTAAACATTTTTTAATAATGGTTTTCTCGGCTGGAAAAGGTCACCCCTTGAGGAAGAATCCACATAGATAACCTAACAACATATGTGTCGTTAAATAAAACACAACTCTACTTAAATGACCCTTTTTTTACTGCCAGCACACGCTATAGTTCGTCAGAGCAGACGACAACTAAAAACTGTCGGATACGTTAGTGGCGCTGTGTGGACTAGCTTTGGCGTAGACCAAGCCCTTGGGGGTCCCACCACCACCACCACCACCACCACCATCATGATGCAGCCCTCCCCTAGGCTGTCTACACGTCGCTTTAACCAATCATTAATTGGGAAGAGACGTGGCTGTGGGCGACATTGACATGGATTCCCGCCCTCTGTATAGCGCCGCCGTGACACATGTAGTACAGTGGGACGCCCGCTAGTTGACGCCACTAGTTGTAGCGGTGGTGGTGGGTGGTGGCGGTGGCGGTGGTGTGTAGTGTGTGGCGGTGGTGGTGGTGGTGCTGGAGGTGGTGGTGTGTAGTGGTGGTGGTGGTGGTGGTGGTGATGGTGGTGTGTGGTGGTGGTGGTGGTGGCAGTGTGTGGTGGTGTGTAGTGGTGGCTGTGGTGGGTGGTGGTGGTGGTGGTGGCGGTGGCGGTGGCGGTGGCTGTGATGGTGGTGTGTAGTGTTGGTGGTGATGTGGTAGTGCTAGCGGTGGTGGTGCCGGAGGTGGTGGTGTGTGGTGTATGGTGTGTGGTGGTGGTGGTGGCGGTGGTGACAGTTGGTGGGAGGAGTCGGCGAGCGGGGCTTGTTTTGTGTGAATACCCACCGGGTACAAGCCTCTCTCTACTCGGGCTTGTTACCGGCGTTGTGGCAGACGACATTTTCACGCGCATGGAAGAGGATGGGGAGGAGGAGGACGACGACGCAGTGGCAAAACAATCCACACTCTCCCAACTCGCCTCCTCACCACAACACACACACCACCTCGCCTCACCTCGCCTCGCCTCACACCACCTAGGCTCGCTTCATAATACACTTCACACCTCAGATCCCGCTCGTTCGTAGAAGCACCGCTCAAGTCACGAAGCCAAGAGAGGAAAGAAAGACAAGATCTTGGCGGGAAGAAGGAAGCGCACCTTCACAACAGGCCAGCCCCCCCCCCCCCTACCCCCTACTCCCCGCTCCCCCTCCGCCCCCCCCCCCCATCCAGTAACCTGGCAACGAACCGATCGATTAGCCATAGTTACCTATGCACCCGCTGTGTGAGCAGCTGACGGCCCAGGGACCAGTAGTGAAGTGAAGCCATCGGCGGCTCGGGTACCAGTCAGTGGTGAGGGTAGCGCCCCCTGGAGGAAGGAGGGTCGCGCAGGCGTACCCAAGATGGAGCTGTGCGAGCGGGTGCGCGAACACGGGCACTGCCCTCCACGGTTTTACCATAGCCACGACGGAGCGGTTACCAATACCATGGCACCTGGACTGCAACATCACCCACCGTCCAGCTTCGCCGATCTCCTCAGGAGGATGGTGGGTACCGGGCGGGTGTTCTCTTCTGTTATTTTCTGTTCTCTTCTGTACTCTTCTGTTCTCTTCTGTACTCTTCCATTATCTTCTGTTGTCTTCTGCTCTCTTCTGTTCTCTTTTGATTTCCTATGTTCTCTTCTATTCTCTTCTATTCTCTTCTGTTGTCTTCTGCTCTCTTCTGTTCTCTTCTTTCTCTTTTGTTTTCCTATGTTCTCTTCTGTACTCTTCTATTCTCTTCTGTTCTCCTCTGCACTCTTCTGATCTCTTCTGTACTCTTCTGTTGTCTTCTGTTGTCTTCTATTCTCTTTTGTTCACGTTTGTTCTCGTTTGTTCTCCTATGTTCTCTTCTGTACTCTTCTGTTGTACTCTGTTGTCTTCTGTTCTCCGTTGCCTTCTGTTCTGTTCTCCTGTGTTCTCTTCTGTTCTCTTCTGTACTCTTCTGTTCTCTTTAGTTGTCTTCTGTTCTGTTGTGTACTCTTGTGTTCTCATGTGTTCTCTTCTGTTCTCTTGTTCTCTTCTGTTCTCTTGTTCTCTTCTGTTCTCTGCCGTTCTCTTCTGTTCTCTTCTGTTCTCTTCTGTTCTCTTCTGTTCTCTTCTGCTCTCGTCTGTTCTCTTCTGTTCTCTTCTGTTATCTTCTGTTCTCTTCTGGTCTCTTCTATTCTCTTCTGTTCTATTCTATTCTCTTCTGTTGTCTTCTGTTGTCTTCTGGTCTCTTCTGTTGTCTTCTGTTCTCTTCTGGTCTCTTCTGGTCTCTTCTGGTCTCTTCTGGGTTTAATTAAAGTTGCAAAAGTCTGATCAAACTTACTTCAAACTAAAGCAAGATAGATTATAATGATCAACCTAATACATTTATGTCAGAAAATGACAGAAACTCAAAACCATCGGACTTAACCAAGAGAAGAATCAGCCTAGGATCAGATTCTATTCATCTGCGTTTGGTAATGGCCAATTATTTATTCAATTCTATTATATTTGTGGGTGTGTGTGTTTGTAGTGGAGGGGGGGGTAGAATTAATCACTTCTGCGGTGTACGTATGCACATTAAATGCGTTATTCTTATTCCTATGATGCTAGGTACACACCTACCGTTTTTCCGCACCCATCTACCGTATTCGATCTAAAATTGCCCAAAAGTCTTGAGGTGTGCACTCCCCTAGCACACCTACCGATTGTGATTCGCGACTTAAAACTCAATTTTAGGGCTAAAAGTGCTTCCTTACGATTGCGATTCACGATTCGAAAAATGGGTCGGGTCGGGTCGCGAGTTTTAGTGCGCGAGTCGTAAATGGTAGGTGTGTACCTAGCATAAGTAGAATAAATTAAGTTGCTTGAGTAATCAGCTAGCACATGCCCATATAAGGTGGATTTTGATCAGTGAAAATACACATGTTATACGAGGGGAATGGGAAATACATTGTGGAGCACCGGACGCGGTGGCCGAATTGGTAGAGCGCAGGAGTCCCATGCGGAAGGTCGGGAGTTCAATTCCTGGTCGAGTCAAACCAATGACTTACGAAATTAATACTTGTCGCTTCCTAGCCAGGCGCTCGGAATTATTTGGATAGGGCAATGACTGTTTGGCTCAATCTTAGGATAATGTGACTGAGTGGGATATCAGGTCATGGTGCTGGTGGCCTGGTCTCCCAACGGGGCAGCACTATTAAGTCACACTGAGTCCGCACTATCACAAGTCAGTACCTATCGTGATATGCCCTTAGATTGGTTGGTTGGTAGAGATTTACTTCCTGGCAACATCTAAGGTCATATATCAGGACGGCATAACCCTAGATGTTGCTAGGATGAAAAACGACAAACAAACAAAGCACTGTGGGGGTGTGATACCTATATTCAATTGGTGCTATTTCGTGTGTGTGTATGTGTGTGTATATGTGTATGTGGGTGTGTGAGTGTGTCGTGTGGGTGGTGCGTTTTAAATTGGATTTCAAGGTATCCAGTTTCTGCACTTGTCTAAACAACGGACGCCAACAACATTGTGATCGCAATTAGAGTAGCTTCCTTCTGTGGAGGTGCACCGAGTGGCGCCCAGGTTATCGCAATTAGAGTAGCTTCCTTCTGTGGAGGTGCACCGAGTGGCGCCCAGGTTATCGCAATTAGAGTAGCTTCCTTCTGTGGAGGTGCACCGAGTGGCGCCCAGGTTATCGCAATTAGAGTAGCTTCCTTCTGTGGAGGTGCACCGAGTGGCGCCCAGGTTATCGCAATTAGAGTAGACTCCTTCTGTGGAGGTGCACCGAGTGGCGCCCAGGTTATCGCAATTAGAGTAGCTTCCTTCTGTGGAGGTGCACCGAGTGGCGCCCAGGTTATCGCAATTAGAGTAGCTTCCTTCTGTGGAGGTGCACCGAGTGGCGCCCAGGTTATCGCAATTAGAGTAGCTTCCTTCTGTGGAGGTGCACCGAGTGGCGCCCAGGTTATCGCTCACCGATTAGTGATTTAAAGCTGCATAGTCCGATGAAAGCACCGGGCGTGTTGGACGAATCGGTAGAGCGCGGGCTTCGGGTGTGGCAGATCGGGAGTTCGGTTCTCGGTCGAGGCAAACCAATGACTTATAAGATTGATGCTTGTCGCTTCCTGGCCTGGCGCTCGGCATTAATAGGATCGGAAAGTCAAACCAGTGACTTATAAATTTGATACTTGTCGCTTCCTGGCCTGGTGCTTGGCATTAATAGGATAGGTTAAGGACTGGTTGGCTCAGTGTCAGGATATTGTGACTGAGTGGGATATTGGGTCATGGTGCCAGTGGCCTGATTTCCGAGTAGGGCAGCACTATGAGTGCACACTGTCATTAGTCGGTTGTTTTTTGTTGTTGTTTTTTTATTGACGAGGTACTTACTCTGCCCATAACGTATAAGCTCCTGTCAGGGTGCTTGTTTTCAACGCTTGACAGCTGTGGTGCTGTCTTGATCTGTTCCTTTGCCCAGGAGTGTTTACCTGTGTCTGCTTGGGTCAGCCTTGTTGGAAAGTCCTTCGTGAATGTAAAGGTTGAGAAAATACAACAACCTTATTTGTTTCGGTACCCAATCCTGATTTGGCCTTAGATGTTGCCAGGATGTAAAACTCCAGCAACCAACCAATCAACCAACCGATGAAAGCGTCACCTTTTCAAAACCAAAACATTGACCTAGATTTATTCCCACGTATCAAACTTAGATATTGGTGCACTTATTAAAGTGGCATAGTCCGATGAAAGCATCAAATTTTCAAAAGCTAAGCTCTTATGTCAATTTGAACCTACATATGCAACTTAGATACTGGTGCAGTTATTTAACATTTGATGCTACATAGAAGGGACTACTGAGGCCATCTAGCAGAACCTGTTACTACTGAAGCCTATATGGTCGGAGTTTTGGCAAGCTTGCCAAAATTAACTTGGCATGTTTTCACTTCAAATATCTCCTAAATTAGTCATTGTCAAGCAGAGTTACTTCAAGCTAAAGTACGATAGATTATATTGATCAATCTAATATATTTATCTCAGAAAATGACAGAAAATCAAAACCATCGGACGATGCAACTTTAAGCATGCGAAGAGTTCAGGTGCAAAACGCTGTAAACGCCAATCCCAAAATTGAAATAAAATGTAAGATTTTTACCTGAAGGTAATTTTAATTTTCACTAATTCCACTTTTATTGTGTTGAAATGGCTATGGAGCAATAAACAAAAGATAGGCATGTAAAAACTGAAACTTTTGAGGGTTTGATTTATGTTTATCCCAATTTTAGGATTTGCGGTTATGTGATTTCGCCTCTGATCTCCTCAATTGTGTTGCTGCATAGAAGGGGATACTACGCCAATTGTGACATGATATGACCTTAGATGTTGCTAGGACGTAAAAAAACAACAAACAAACAAACAACTACGCCAATTTAATAGAACCCGTTACTACTGAAGCCTGTGGTGTCAGAATTTTAACATGCTTGCCAAAATTAATGTATCATGTTTGCACTTCAAATCAAATATCTCCACAAAGTTAGCCATTTAAGCGAATAATTACTTCAAACCAAAGTAAAGTAGACTATAGCGATTGACGTAATATATATTTATCTCAGTAAATGGTTGAAACTCAAAACCATCGGACTATGCAACTTTAACTCACGCCGCTGGGTCGGTTTTCTTTTTTAAAATTTTTTTCTTGAAGATTTATACTGCCTATCATGGATAAGTCTGAATAGACCTGTTTTCACCATTAGACAGTTTGTCGATAGAAAGCCCGAGATTACACTTTTACCGACCCAAGCGATTTTTAACCTCCCACACCACATAGACATGGTATGAGAGCAACTGGCCTTTGATGACGCTGTACGTTCTACTCAGCGGTGGAAATCCAAATTGGCAGAGGTGGGGCCAGGGGGAATCGAACCACTGACCTTCAGATTAGGAGTCCGACCTAGAAAAAAGTCAGACACTCTAACCACTCTGCCACAGAGAACACCGTCTGATTGAAGTGGGCCAACAAAAGGTATAATATACTGCTATTACTATGATTAAATCCCCTCAGCTAATCACTCATGATATTCACACCACCGCCACCCGATGGCGCTTTTTTTATATTGTTGTATTTCAAACAAAGCGATTAGCCGTCAGTGGCGGGAGATTGCTGCAACCGTCCATGATGTGATGGTGTTTTACCACTGACTTAGATGTAGATTTCGTGAAGACCCCCCCCCCCCCCCCAACTCTACCTACCCTACCACTGCACCCCACCCCACACCCAGTCCCTATCTACCAGCCACTAGTATGTAGCACATTAAGAATATAGTTGTCTTTCTATATCTATTCATACTAATACATCCTATATTATTACACTGTATACACACATTAAATATATATATATGTAATGTTTATATACACATTGGATAAGTATATGTGATGCATAACGCATTATAGGAGTATTACTATAAATGCAATTTATATAGCTATTCCTCCGTGGTGCATTGGTGGAGTACCCCCCCCCCCCGGCTGTCGGGGGTAATGTGTACATATAGTGTATATGTAGTAGATAGACACATTGAATATATATATATATATATATATATATATATATATATATTGCAAATGTTGTGGGACGTGGTGGTCGAATCGGTAGAGTGCATGCTTCCCATGCGGAAGGTTGGTAGTTTGATTCCAATGACTTACAAATTAATGACCTACAACATTGATACTTCTCGTTACCTAGCCTGGCTCTTGGTATTAATAGGATAGGGTAAGGATTGGTTGGCACGGTGTCAGTATAATATGATTGAGTAGGATATCAGGCCATGTTACTGGTGTCCTGGTCTCCTAGTGGGGCAGCACTATGAAGTCGCCATGAGTGCACACTGTCACAAGTCAATACCCATCCTGATATGACCTTAGATGTTGCCAGGACGTAAAATTCCAACAACCAACCAACAACAACACGCCTACCTGTGCTGTATGTGTCTCCATGTATTACATACGAGGTATTCCATGTGGGTAGGTTTGAATGCAAGAGGAGAAGAAACCAGGGTTGGCGGGGCGGGTTTGTGTGGGTGAATTTTGTGTGAACCGCGTCTCTAGCACAGCGCCTAAAGCGGCCATTGCTGGAACCAGCGGCACTCAGTCACTGAGGGATCTGTCAGAGAGACGCGTAATGGTCCTACAGCCCTGCCACACACTCCTCCCATCCCTCCCCTCCCTCCCCTCTCCTACAACACTCCCTCCCCTCCCTCCCCACGTCCCCTTCCTCCCCTCCTTCCCCTCTCCTATCCCCTCCTCTCCCCTTCCACCCGCTCTTCCCCTCCCTCCCCCCTCCGCTCCCTCCATTCCCCGACCTCCCCTCCTCTCCCCTCCTCTCCCCTCCTCTCCCCTCCCCTCCTCTCCCATCCTTCCCATCCTTCCCCTCCCTCTCCTCTCTTCCTCCCTTCACTCCGCTCCCCTCCCCTCTCTCTTCCCCACTCCCCTCCCCCCTTCCCTTACCCTCTCCCCACCCTCTCCCATGCATTGCCTAGCCGCTAAAACCCCACTCCTCCCTCCTCCCCCACCCCATCTCCCCCTCCTCCCATCCCCCACCCATTGACCACCCAGCCTCCCCCACCTCCTCCCCCTCCTCCCCCTACCCCCTCCTTCCCCTATCCCCTCCTCCCCCCCCGTACCCCCCCACACCCACTCCCCCCCATCTCCCACCACCCCCCCCCCCCACCTCCCCTCCCGACCCCCATGCGCCACCAAGCGGCGACTGCGGGGGTTGCTGAGCGGCCATTGACGCTAACACCAGGCGTTTTGCGCTGATTTAGCGTCGCGACTCCATCATTCCATCAGTGTTTTATTCTGTCGGCGCAAATTGGTTTCAGCATCTGGCTGGTTGGTGTCTGTCTTGCTTAGCCGGCTGTGGGTAGAGCTGATAGACTGATAGCTGCGGCTGGTGATTGACTGACTGCTTGTGAGAGCCCTCTCCCTGGATGCTTGGGATGAGGCGTCCGTCAGGAGAATTGGGGTTACCGCACGCAGAATATTATTTTCTGTATATATTATATAAGCATTATATACATATTATATACATTTTATATACATATTATATACATAATATATACATTATTTTGTATATTATGTACATTATTTTATATAATGTATGTTGTATTATATATGATATATATAATATATATATATTTTAATGTATTTTGCATATTATAATATTATACATATAATATGTATTATATATATATTATATGTATTGTACGGATTATACATATTAATATTATACGTATAATGCATATATAATATGTATTATGCATATTATACATATGCATATTATTATACATATTATGCATGTACATATTATACATATTCATATTGTACATATTATACATATACATATTATAATAGTATTATAGTATTATATTATATATGTAGTGGTCTGCACTGACCTCTCAGGCAAGTAACCACATAGACAGGTAGGCGTGGGGAGTGTATTGATATCAGGGAGCCTAGGTGGTGTAATGGTTAGCACACTGGCCCGGAATGCAAAGAGATGTGGGTTCGAGTCCCGCTCTAGGCCATATTTCCCATTTTCATCACCCCCACGACACTGGTTGCCGTGATCAGGATCCGTACAACTTTGCGCTGTATGGTTGTTGAACCTACCCTGTGTAGTATGTGTTAGTGCATTGCCTGTATGTATGAATGTAAGCATACAAGACTTACAATCCAGGGGACGAGTGAGTGGTCTGCACTGACCCTCAGGCAAGTAACCACATAGAAGGTAGGCGGGGGAGTGTTTGATATCAGGGAGCCTAGGTGGTGTAATGGTTAGCACACTGGCCCGGAATGCAAAGAGATGTGGGTTCGAGTCCCGCTCTAGGCGCAGTATTTCCCATTTTCATCACCCCCACGACATATATAATATACATTATACATGTTATATATGTTATATATAAATAATATAGAATATATATAATATGTGTTATATATATTTTATATATGATATATTATATATATTATATCAAATATATAACATATATTATATGTTATAATGATATATTATATATATAATATATAATATGTTTTATATGCATGTTATATTATATAACCCCCCCCCCCCCACAGTATTGCCTTCCTACCCCTACTCTCTCCGCCCCCCCCCCCCCCCCCACACCACCACACACACTCTGTATCTGGTGGCCTGTGTCCGCTAAAGCTCCACCAACCACTGATAGCGTGCCTTCTGGTGATTTCCATCCTTTTAACTCCACCCCCCCCCCCCCCCCCCCCCCCCCATTTCGCAGCATTTCTTTGGTCGATGATTTCTTAGTAGGACCAATAGCTCACGTGGCCAGGAGGTGTGTACATGTGATCCGAAGTGGAAAGTTACCCATCTGTGTTCATGTCAGATTAGCGGATTGAACAGCCACTCTGCTGGGGGGAGGGGGGAGGGTTCGTGTGTGGGTGTGCGTGGGTGTGGGTGTGGGTGTGTGTGGGCGGGATGTGAGCGTGGGTGTAGGTGGGTGTGTGGGTGTGGGCGTAGGTGGGTGTGTGGGTGTGGGTGTGGGTCTGTGTGTGGGCGTGGGTGTAGGTGTGGGTGTGGGTGGGTGGGCTCACATCTCCATAGCTTTTTTAACTCAACCAGCGCACCATGCGCATGCGCACGATGTAGGCCCGATAATAACTGCGGATTTCGAATAAAATAAAAGCTCAATTAAAATGTAGGAGTGTATTTGTACATGTGATGTATAAGTATTATACCAGTATAATTTATGGGAAGCTTTCCACTCCAGTTATTTGATTGTCCACCCACAGCCATCTACTGTGATGTTCTAATTATTATTGGTCATCGACTACCATCCTTTTGCAACCTGAGGCCGATTGTGGCGCCACTTGTCTGTTTACGCATTAACTTGTCTGTTTACGCATTAACTTGTCTGTTTACGCATTAACTTGTCTGTTTACGCATTAACTTGTCTGTTTACGCATTAACTTGTCTGTTTACGCATTAACTTGTCTGTTTACGCATTAACTTGTCTGTTTACGCATTAACTTGTCTGTTTACGCATTAACTTGTCTGTTTACGCATTAACTTGTCTGTTTACGTATTAACTTGTTTGTTTACGCATTAACTTGTCTGGCCACACGCCCTCACTCTACCTGCACATTTTGCCTGCAAAATTTGGTTTTGCTAGGTTAGAGATGTTAACCTCTAGCCAGAGAAATATATATATATATATATATATATAATATTTTCAAGCCACACAATGAGTGACTCATATTGTTGATCCTTTACTCATATGTATAATTATATGTGATGTATAAAGACATTATGCGAGTATAGAGTGTGTGTTTTTACTGTAGCCTGCCTTTATAAAGTGAGCAGAGTGACAGTTGGCTGACGGTATAGGAGGCAGGGGGGGGGGTAGAGAATGACCCGCTCCGCAGCAAATAACATGGAAGACGATGGTAATGGGGGGAAACATTAAGGGGCTGCCATTATTTATATCCACATAATGAATTATATAGTACACACACACACATATATATATATATATATATATATATATATATATATATATATATATACTGTTAATGTCCCAATAGAAGCACTCTACCTAATAGAAGCACACACCCCCATTTCAAGATTGAAAGCACACATAAATTTACGATCATATTCAGACTGAATGCACATAAAATAAGACAATCCCACTTTATTTCAGAGGCACAACAAAAATAAATCCATGAAATTCTTTAACTTTGAATAGACGCACATCTATGTGGCGCAGTGCACATCTATTGGGACATATACGGTATATATATATGTACATATATATATATATATATATATATATATATATATATAATAAATACATACAAATATATATGTATACGGATATATATATATATATATGTTTATTAAAAGCAACAGACTAAAAAAATCCACGAACAACCACCCACACCCGGCTGGTTTGGTATGAGCGGTTGGCTGGCTGTTGCATTGTGGGTAGCGGGTCGTGCTGCTCGGTGATAGGGCGAGCTTTCATTGTGGATACTCTGTCCGTTCTGAGGGTGGCATGTCCCTCCGACATTTGTACACAGCGCGCCTGTTGAATACCGGGGGCGGCCGTGATCGGGTATCAATTAATGCTAACGCACTTGTATTGTGAACCGATGCCATCCCCACGCCCCCCCCCCCCCACTACGCCTCCCACAACCACGCCCCACTCCCCACCTCGCCCCCACCTCACCGCCACCTCACCACCACCTCACCCCAACCTCACCCCCACATCGTCACCACCTCACCCCCACATCGCCCCACCTCATCCCCACATCGCCCCACCTCACCTCCACCTGACCACCACCTCACCCGAACCTCATCCCCACATAGCACCCACCTCACCACCACCTCACCACCACCTCACCGCCACGTCGACCCCACCTCACCACCACCTCACCCCCACGACACCCCCACCTCACCCCCACCTCACCCCCACCTCACCCCACCTACATACACACGTGTATATCGCCTCACTTCTCTTTAACACTGGCTCTGGCACTCACACACGCAATCCCGCACTCAGCCTGCATGTAGAGACTGACTCCACAACCTCCACCACTTCCACCACTTCCACCTCCACCCCAACCTCAACCTCCACCACAACCTCCACCTCCACCTCCACCCCAACCTCCAACTCCACCACAACCCCCCACAACCTCAACTCCACCACAACCACCACCTCCACCACAACCCCACCTCCACCTCCACCCCAACCCTCAACCTCCACCCCACCTCCACCCCAACCTCAACCTCCACCACAACCTCCACCTCCACCACAACCTCCACCTCCACCCCAACCTTCACCTCCACCTCCACCACAACCTCCACCTCCACCACAAACTCCACCTCCACCACAACCGCCACCTCCACCACAACCTTCACCTCCACCACAACCTCCACCTGTACCACCACCTCCACCACAACCTCCACCTCCACCACTTCCACCACTTCCACCTCCACCCCAACCTCAACCTCCACCACAACCTCCACCTCCACCACTTCCACCACTTCCACCTCCACCCCAACCTCCACCTCCACCACAACCTCCACCTCCACCTCCACCCCAACCTCAACCTCCACCACAACCTCCACCTCCACCTCCACCTCCACCCCAACCTCCACCTCCACCACAACCTCCACCTCCACCACAACCTCCACCTCCACCACAACCTCCACCTCCACCTCCACCCCAACCTCAACCTCCACCTCCACCTCCACCCCAACCTCAACCTCCACCACAACCTCCACCTCCACACACCTCCACCACCACCACAACCTTCAACCTCCACCACCACCCACCAACCCACCACAACCTCCACCTCCACCCCACAACCTCCACCTCCACCACAAACCTCCACCTCCACCACACCTCCACCTCCAACCTCCACCTCTACCACCACGTCCACCACAACCTCCACCTCCACCACAACCTCTACCTCCACCACCACCACCTCCTCCACCACAACCACCACCTCCACCACAACCTCCACCACAACCACCACCTCTACCACAACCTCCACCTCCACCACAACCACCACCTCCACCACAACCACCACCTCCACCAAAACCTCCACCTCCACCACAACCACCACCTCCACCACAACCACCACCTCCACCAAAACCTCCACCTCCACCACAACCTCCACCTCCACCATAACCTCCACCACAACCTCCACACCAACACACCACAATACCAACCCCTCACCACCACCACCTCTACCTCCAACACCACCGCTATCACCTCCGCCACCAGCTCGCCCACAACCTCCACCACCACAACCTCCACCTCCACCACCACCACCTCCTCCACCCCACCCACCACCTCCACCACAACCTCCACCACAACCTCCACACCACCACCACCGCCACCGCCACCGCCACCACACCACAATACCAACCCCTCACCACTACCACCTCTACCTCCAACACCACCACTATCACCTCCGCCACCAGCTCGCCAACAACCTCCACCACCACAACCTCCACCTCCAAAACCACACCACTACTATCAGTATCAGTTCCACCACCTCTACCACAACCTCTACCACAACCTCTACCTCCACCACAACCTCCAACTCCAAAGTCATACCACCCTCACCACCATTACCACTATCACCACCATCACCACCATCACCACTATCAACCCCACCACCACTAGCACGACCTCCACAACCTCCATCTCCACCACCATCACCATCACCACCACCATCACCACCACCACCACCATCACCGTCACCATCACCACCATCACCATCACTACCTCCACCTCCACCGTCACCATCACCACCATCACCATCACTACCTCCACCTCCACAACCACTACCTCCACCTCCACCACCACCATCACCATCACCACCTCCACCACCACCACCTTCACCACCACCACCACCACCACCAGATACACGGGTATTTATCTGGAACATGTAAGTGATGGCTATGCAACCTACTTCTCTACCATGAGACCATGACCCCCACCGCCCCCTTGACCTCACCCCCCCTTCCCCCAGCCCCCTCTCCTCTCCCTCTCCCCCCTTCCCTCCCCCTCCCCCTCCCCTTCCCCTTCCCCTTCCCCTCCCCTCCCCCTCCTCTCCCCTCCCCTTCCCTCCCCTCCCATCCATTCCCCCCCTTCCCTCGCCCTCCCCCCTTCCCTCTCCCTCCCCTTCCCCCCATCTCCCCTCTCCCCCCACACCTCCCCCCTCCTCCCCCTCCTCCCCCTCCCCCCCCCCCTTTCCCACCCTTCCTCCCCCCCCCACTCCCCCACCCCACCCCTCCCTAACCGCCCCTCCCCCGCCGCCACAGTTACTGGTGTGGGTACATTGTGAGTGCGGGTGAATTAGGCGCAGTCACGGTGGCACCATGAATGCCGCTGTTGTAGCAGCATTGCCATAAAACCGCGTGGGAAGAGCACCAGTGTGCGAGAGTGAGAGAGTGAGAGAGTGAGAGCGTATCTGTATGTGTATGTGAGCATGTGTGTATGCGGGTGTGTGTGAGAGTGAGTGAGAGCGTGGCTGTGTATGTGAGCATGTGTGTATGTGGGTGTGTGTGTGAGTGAGAGAGTGAGAGTGATAGTGAGAGCGTGGCTGTATGTGTGTATGTGAGCATGTGTGTATGTCGGTGGGTGTGAGAGTGAGTGTGAGAGTGAGAGGATGAGAGCGTGTGTGTATGTGAGCATGTGTGTATGTGGGTGTGGGTGAGAGTGAGTGTGTGAGAGTGAGTGTGTGAGAGTGAGAGGGTGAGAGCGTGTCTGTATGTGTGTATGTGAGTGTGTGTGTATGTGGGTGGGTGTGAGAGTGAGTGTGTGAGAGCTCGAGTGAGTGTGAGTGTGTGGTGAGTGTGTGAGAGTGAGTGTGTGAGAGTGCGAGTGTGTGTGAGTGTGTGAGGTTGTGCTGAGTGTGTGAGAGTGAGTGTGTGCGTGAGTGAGTGGATATGAGAGTGTGTGTGTGCATGTGACCGTGTGTGTGTGAGTGTGAGAGTGAGTGTGCGTGAGTGAGTGGATATGAGAGTGTATGTGAGTGTGTGTGAGGTTGTGCTGAGTGTGTGAGAGTGTGAGGGTGAGTGTGAGAGCGCGAGTGTGTGTGAGGTTGTGCTGAGTGTGTGAGAGTGTGAGTGTGAGAGTGAGTGTGTGCGTGAGTGAGTGGATATGAGTGTGTGTGTGCATGTGACCGTGTGTGCGTGTGTGAGTGTGTGTCTGATAGTGTGTGAGTGTGTGATAGTGTGTGGGTGGGGTGGTGATAGAACGGAAAGGTAGAGAGTTTATTAAGCGGTGTATAAGGGCATCAACAAGGGTCTATGATGGCCGCATTCCCGCTGCTGTGGCCGGGGGTGTGGGGAGGGGAGGCCGGGAGAAGGGAAGCAGGGGAGGGGAGGCCGGAGGCAGGGGGAAGGGAGCGGGGATCGGGGAAAGGGAGACCGGGGGCCAGAAGGAGGGGAGGCAGGGGGAGAGAGGGGGGGGGGGGGGGGGGAGACAGGAGCAAGGGGGAGGGAATACCTTGGCAAAGGGGGGGGGGGGCAAGACCGGGGGCAGGAGGAGGGGGAGACCAGGGCAGGAGGATGGGGGAGGCCTAGGAGAGGGGAGGGAAGGCGGGGGCAAGGGGAGGAAAGAGCGGGGGAAGGGGAAGGTGGAGGGGGGAGATCGGGGGCAGGAACGCCGGGGATCAGGGAGGGAAGACCGGGGGTCGGGGGTCGGGGGGACCGGAGCCCGGGATCGTGGAGGCCGGGACCGGGGCCTGTATAGGCAGGGTTGTGAGTGGCGGCAGAGTGTTGGTGACGGGGTGCTGAAGGTCCGTGTCTCACGTGAGGACACGTTGAGCTGGCTGATGCATGCCCTCCTCACATTAACCTCCGATACCCCACGGGATCACTCCGCGCAACGCCGCACCGGAAGTCTCAACCTGCACCCCCTCCCTACCTACTCCAGGACCCAACACACGGCACACACACACACACAAAGCCAGAACGCAATCCCTCTTTTAAAAAAAAAAAAAAAAAAATTAAAGACTCCCAATTATCGGAATTAAAAGTGAAACATTTATTTTAGATTTGATCCTACATATCCAATGTATATACGGGTGTACTCATTAAGTGGTGTTTTCTTGCATAGGACACTAAAGCCAATTCAGTTCATCATCATCATCATGCTGTCGGTCGCGATGCGACAAAGACTGCTTTCATTATTTGACTGCCGCTCTCCATTTAGCTCTCTGCTGTGAGAGTTGCGTCCATGAGTCGGTCTTAATGTCATTTCATGAAAGCTGCCTGCAAAAGTGTTGAAGTGCTGCTGGCTTTTGCAAGTTACCAGCGACACTCTCTCGGGGAGCAAATAGAGGTTTCACACCGGCAAGAACATGTCAAGACAGGCGCATGTTGGGAGTTCCATACATCAACCACCCTTAATGCTGCCACAGTGACATGGTTTTCTGTTTAGGGTTTGCTCCCTTAGCCTTCGGTTCTGTCAAGAACCTGTACCACAAGGCATTGGTTTACAACTCTGCCGGCTTGACTCGACCGGGAATCAAACTCCCGATCTTCCGCACCTCATGGGAGGCCTGCACTCTACTGATTCGGCCACCGTATCCGGTATGTATATATGTATGTATATATTATACATATATGTTTGTATATGTATATATGTATGTATATAGTACACATAAAGTAGTACACAACATATGGGTGATAATATAAGGTACATTCCCATTCGTGGTTTTATACGCGTATAATCCTTATACATCACACATATGTATACATATATATGTATGCATATATATGTATATATAATGTATATATACACATATAGATACATATACATATATACATATGTGCACATATATATACCCTCATACAGAATTCCTCCAGTGTGTGTGGCGCGAGGGGGGCCCACTCACCAATTACCCCGACAACTGGGGGGCGGGGGGTTATGGAGGAATAGATATATAAAGTATATGTTCCCATTGCATTTATACTTGTATAATGCATTATACATCACATTATGACCCCCCCCCCCGCTCCCACTGTGTAATGACTCCGTCCCCCACTGTGTCATGACCCCCACCTCCACTGTGTAATGACTCCGCCCCCTACTGTGTAATGACCCTCACCCCACCGTGTAATGACCCCTGCCCCCACCACATAATGACACCCTCCCCCCACTGTGTAATGACCCCACCCCCACTGTGTAATGACCTCCCACTGTGTAATGACCCCAGTCCCCACTGTGTAATGACCCTCCACTGTGTAATACCCCCCATGTTAGATCCCCAACTGTAATGACCCCCACCCCACCCACTGTGTAATGACCCCACCCCCACTGTGTAATGCCACAACCCCACTGTGTATGACCACAACCCCATCCTGTAATGACACCCACCCCAACTGTGTAATGAACCCCACCCCCACTGTGTAATGACCATCACCCCCACTGTGTAAGACCACACACCCACTGTGTAATGACCCCCCACTGTGTATGACCTCCCACTCTGTAATACCCCCCACTGTGTAATGACCCCCCCGGCCCCCACTGATAATCCCGCCCGCCTCCACTGTGTAATGACCCCACCCCCACTGTGTAATGGTCCCCGCCCCCACTGTGTAAATAACCCCTGCCCCCAATGTTATGACCCCCCAACTCCACTGTGTAATGACCCATGCCCCCACTGTGTAATGACCCCACCCCCACTGGTAATAACCCCACCCCCATAATGACTGCCAATGTGTAATGACCCCTGCCCCCACACATGTGTAATGAACCCCCACCCCCCACTGTTATAATGAACCCCCACCCCCACTGTGTAATGACCCCCGCCCCCCACTGTGAAATGACCCCACTGGTACTTAGCGCTAACAATACGACGGTCGTCAGGCACGCCTACCCGTCCCCCTCCCATAAAGCACCGCGCCACCACCCGGATCAAGGAACGGCGCGCTAAGTGACCTGGGAATTCCGACCATGACACCAGCCATGACACCGGCACACGCACAGGAACACACACACACGCACACAGGCACAAGCACATGTACAGAGGGAACATACATACAGTCACACACACACGGGCACACACATGCACACCATCCAGGATCCAGGTCACAGACTCCAGTGTTTTGGTGCTGATGAAAATGGGAAATTTTGCGTCTCGAGCAGGATTCGAACCCACACTCCCCCACTGTCGAGTCAAACCAATAACTTTTAAAATTTATACTTGTCGCTTCCTAGCTTGGCACTCAGCATTAATAGGATAGGGCAAGGACTGGTCGGCTCGGTGTCAAGATAATATGACTGAGTGGGATATCGGGTCATGGTGCCGCAGGCCTGATTTCCAAGTGGGGCAGCACTATTAAGTCGCCATGAGTGCGCACTGTCTCAAGTCGGTCCCCATCCTCATATGCTTTAATATCAAAATGTACGAAGAATTCTGGTGCAAAACCCAGTAAACGCCAAACCAAAAATTTAATTTAATTTTTAGGTTCACTAATTCCACTTTGCTTGTGATGACATGGTTATGGAGCATTGAACAAAAACATAGTAATGTAAAAAAAACTAAATAAAAAAAACCTAAAACTTTAGAGACTTTGACTCCAATGTTTATCTCAATTTTTGGATTGGTTTTTACTGGGTTTTTCACCTGAACTCCTTATACATAAAAAAACAACAAATAAATATATATATATATATATATATATATATATATATATATATATATATGTAAAGAAATATATATAATATATGTATATAGCAACAAAATTATATATGTATATATATATTGCTGCCATCTCCCTTATTTATTTGTGTATTATATTTTATTGTTTTTTGACCAGCCCTCATCCTGCGAATGTTATGCAGCCACCGCTTGGTCTGGGCAGATGTGTTGGTTTAAAAAAAAAAGTATTTTATTTAGGGGGGGGGCGGAGGGATTATGACCACTACAAAAAGGGGGGGGTCGTTTATGACTGGGCGGCGGTTCCGGCTAAGTGATTGCCCTATTCCATGAGCCCCCTGATTGAGCCAAAGTAATGTCAAAGTCGTATTTCTGACTGATAATGGGGTGGCCATTGTGGCCACGCGCTACCGTCTGCAAATGGGCCGTTAGGGGGCGCGGCGGAGGGTGTGTGTGCAAATTGAGCGCCTGTCAGGCCATGGAAGGCAAACACTGAACTATGAGCCGTGGTTGGTGGTAAAAACGGAGGTATGTTAATATGTGTTGTTGTAGTGACAGCTTATCGGATTACTGCTGGTGTATTAGTTAAACCGGAAGTGTCGATGTGTGTTAAACCGGAAGTGTTGATGTGTCTGTACGGTTGCTTGTTTGTTGTTCGCTATATCATCATACATGTGTCAGAGCTGCCGCCAGGGAGACTAACCCCCTCCTACCACTCACCCTCTCCCACCACCAGCACACACCCCTCACACCACCACCCACATCCACACACCACCAGCTACCCCAGCACCCCACCATCCACCCACTTCCACCATTAACCAGTTCTACTACTCACCCACTCTCACTACCTCCCACCATTATCACCACACACTCACCACCACACAATCATCACCACCCACCTCCTCTGCCACCCGCCAATCATCAACACCAGATGGGATGGCTGAATGAGTTAGAGCGTCCATCTCACGTGTTGGTAGACCGTGGGTCCGAACCCTGATCGAGTCAAACCAATGACTTAAAAATTGATACTTGTCGCTTCCTAGCCAGGTGCTCGGCATTATTAGGATAGGGCAAGGACTGGTTGACTCAGTGTCAGGATTATGTGACTGAGTGGGATATCAGGTCATGATGGTGCTGGTGTACTGGTCTCCCAGTGGGCCAGCACTATAAAGTCGCCATGAGTGCACACTGTCACAAGTCGGTACCTGTCCTGATATGACCTGAGATGTTGTGAGGTCATAAAACAACAATAAACAAACAAACAATCCAACCACCACCACCCACCACCACCCACCACCACCTCCTCCCGTACCCTCCACCCACCACCCACCACCACCACCCACCACCACCACTCACCTCCTCTCCCACCCTCCAACCACAACCCACCACCACCCACCTCCTCTCCCACCCTCCCACCACACCACACCACGCCCGGTGCAGACAAACTCGCACCCACCCACCCACCCTACTTCTCTCATTTCACGGAAGCCACTATTTACAGTAAACGCATTCACCGCCAGGATGCGCATATACACACATTCCACACATCATCATCATCATGCTGTCAGTCGCGATGCGACAAAGACTGCTTTCATTACTTGACTGCTGTTCTCCATTTTGAAAGCTGCCTGCAAAAGTGTTGAAGTGCTGCTGGCTTTTGCAAGTTACCAGCGGCACTCTCTCGGGGAGCAAATAGAGGTTTCACACCGGCAAGAACATGTCAAGACAGGCGCAAAACTATTTGTCCCTGCAGTGGCTGGTCGGGAGATGTTGGGAGTTCCATACATCACCCACACATACACACCCACACATACACACCCACACATACACACCCACACATACACACCCACACACACATCACACCCCATACCACACCCCCGACACACACGCATCACACTCCACACCACACCCCACGCACACATCACCCACACCACACATACACACCCACACCACACATACACACCCACACACACACATCACACCCCACACCAGACCCTACACACACCCACACTCACAGAACGCCCCCCCCTCCCCCCACCCACACACACATAATAAACTTGTGTGCTGAATCATTAATGGCGCCGCTTCACATACAATGCATACTAATATCAATCCGCCAGAAACATAGTTCCACATTCCGCAGTCGCATCACTGCGCGCGTACATTCCCATCAGCGAGGTGGGCGATAATGGGAGTAGTTGATTACACTGTTTACCTTCGTCCCCCCATTAGTCGCTTGCACTGCTACCCGGAGGTCCCCAGTCGACTATACTCACCAAAATCTGCGCCAAGACAATTTTTATTTAAAGCTGCATAGTCCGATGAAGCATCACATTTCCAAAACCAAAATAATTATCTCGATTTGATTCTACATAGATACATAAAGCTGAACTTATTAAGTATTTGTTGCCACATAGAAGGGAATGCCGAGGCAATTTAATAATAAGAGAATATGTTACTGCTGAACCTTATGGTGGGGTGAGAGGGGATTGCGGGGGGGGGGGGGGGGGGAAGTGAATGGAGTGATTTGTCGGAATGGGAAGGGATTGTGGGGGATGTAATGGGAATTGTGGGATGGGATGAGATTTCGGGGGGGATATGAATAGGGGATTGTGAGATGGGAGAGATTACGGTGGGTTATGGATGGGGATTGTGGATTGGGGGAGGGGATTGCGGGGGGTTGTGATGGGGAATTGTGGGGATGGGAGGGGATTGTGGGGGATGTGAATGGGGAATTGTGGGAGGGGAGGGATTGTGGGGGTTTGTGTATGGGGGAATTGTGGGATGGGAGGGGATTGCGGGGAGGTGTGGATGGGGAATTGCGGGATGGGAGGGGATTGCGGGGAGTAGTGGAATGGAGAAGTGTGAGAGGGAGGGGATTGCGGGGGGATGTGAATGGGGATTGTTGGGATGGAGGGATTGTGGGGGATGTGAATGGGGAATTGTGGGATGGGTGGGGATTGTGGGGGATTGTGGATGGGGAATTGTGGGTGGAGGGGATTGTGGAGGGGATGTGAATGGGGATTGTGTCGGGGGGAGGGATTGTGGGGGGGATGTGAATGGGGGATTTGTGGGATGGGTGGGGGATTGTGGGGGATGTGAATGGGGATTTGTAGGTTTGGAGGGGATTTGCGGGGGATGTGGATTGGGGGAATAAAATTGTGGATGGGAGGGGATTGCGGGGGGATGTGAATGGGGAATTGTGGGATATGAGGGCGATTGCGGGGGGATGTGGATGGGGAAATTGTGGGATGGGAGGGGATTTGCGTGGGGATGTGAATGGGGTATTGTGGGATGGGAAGGGATTGCGGTGGGGATGTGGATAATGGGGAAATTGTGGGATAGGAGGGGATTGCGGGGGGGGATTGTGGATGGGGAATTGTGGGATGGGAGGGGATTGTGGGGGATGTTGAATGGGGAATTGTGTGATTGGAGGGGAGTGCGGGGGGATGCGTGTATGGAAGAATTGTGGGGATGGGGAGGGGATTCGCGGGGGATGTGGGATGGGAATTGTGGGTTGGGAGGGGATTGCGGGGGGGATGTGATGTGGAATTGTGGGATGGGAGGGGATTGTGGGGGGATGTGGATGGGGAGGAATTGTGGAATGGAGCGGGCATGCGGTGGATGTGGATGGGATTTGTGGGTTGGGAGGGGATTCGTGGGGGATGGTTGAATGGGGGAATTGTGGGGATTGGGGAAGGGATTGCAGGGGGATGTGGATGGGTATTGTGGGATGGGAGGGGATTGTGGGGGGATGTGGATGGGAAATGTGGGATGGGATGGATTGCGGGGATGGGGGGATTGTGGATGGGGGGATTGTGAGATGGGGAGGGGATTGTGGGGGTTGTGACTGTTGGAATTGTGGATGGGAGGGGATTGTCGGGGGATGTGGATGGGGATTGTGAGCATGGAGGGGATGGATTGCGGCGGATCGTGGAATGGGGTATTGTGAAGATGGGAGGGGATTGTGGGGGGGATGTGAATGGGAATTGTGGGAAAGGAGGGGGATTGCGGGGGGATGTGAATGGGGGGATTGTGGAATGGGAGGGGGATTGTGGGGGATGTGAATGTGGGATTTGTGGATTAGGAGGGGATTGTGGTATTGTGAATGGGGAATTGTGGGATGGGAGGGATTGCGGGGGGATGTGAATGGGAATTGTGGGATTGGGAGGGGGTTGCGGGGGGATGTGAATGGGGAACTTTGTAGGTGGGAGGGGTTGGGGGGGTGTTGGATGGGGATTGTGGGATGCGGAGGGATTGCGGGGGGATAGTGAATGGGGAAATTGGTTGGGATGGGAGAGGATTGTGGGGGTATGTGAATGGGGGAATTGTGGAATGGGAGGGGATTGCGGGGGATGTGAATTTGGAATTGTGGATGGGAGGGAGAGGATTGCGGGGGGATGTGATATGGGGAATTGTGGGTTGGGAGGGGATTGTGGGGGGAGGATGTGGAGGGGAAGGAATTGTGAGATGGGGAGGCGGGATTGTGGGGGATGTGAATGGGGGGCGGGATTGTGGGATAGGAGGGGATTGTGGGGGGGGGGGGGATTGTGGGGATGGGAGGGGATTGCGGGGGATGTGAATGGGAATTGTGGGATGGTGGGGGATTGTGGGGGATGTGGTTGGGGAATGTGAGATGGGAGGGATATTGTGGGGGATGTGAATGGGGAATTGTGGGAAAGGAGGGGATTGTGGGGGATGTGAATGGGGAATTGTGGGATGGGAGGGGATTGCGGGGGATGTGAATGGGGAATTGTGGGATGGGAGGGGATTGCGGGGGGATGTGAATGGGGAATTGTGGAATGGGAGGGGATTGTGGGGGATGTGAATGGGGGATTGTGGGATAGGAGGGGATTGCGGGGGGATGTGAATGTGGGATTGTGGGATGGGAGGGGATTGCGGGGGATGTGAATGGGGAATTGTGGGAATGTTGGATTGTGAGATGGGATGTAAATGGGGGATTGTGGGAGGTTGTCATGGCGACGTGTTATCCTCACATACCGGCTTCCTCTGGTCACGTGACATGCATGTCACACAAGAGTCGTTAATGTCAACGCCGAGGGGCACCCACGTGTTTTTTTTTTCGTATGTTTATTTTTGTGGGTGTTTTTTTTTCAGTTTTCACTCCACCTCCCACCTCCCGTTCTTGACACCGACCGTCTCGCTAAATAACGTGTTAAATAGAGATTTATATTACAATCTTGTAAATTGATCAACACCAACCCCCAGCAGAGCTGCGTGTGCGTCCACGTGACACGCACACTCCCCAAGAAATTGACCGAATGTCGCGATTGTTTTTGTGTTTGTTCTCAGCTTAATGCTTTGAATGTTAGTTGAATCGAACACACCCTGCAACCGATACTTTTTTTTTTTTTGGTGCTGTCTTTTTGAGATTTTGTTTCGTAAAGAATGAGAGGTTATGCATTTTACTGATTGAGTTTGGTTTCATTTGAGAGGGAGAGGGGAAAGGGGGAAGAGGAGGAGGATAGGAAGGGGAAGGTGGAGAAGGGACGAAGGAAAGGGAGAAGGGAAGAGAGAAAGAGAGAAGAAGACAGAGAAGGAAAGAAGAAAAGGAAAGAGAAGAGGACAAAGAGGGAGAAAGAGATTGAGAGAAAGGGAGAAAGAGATTGGGAGAAAGAGGGAGAAAGAGATTGAGAGAAAGGGAGAAAGAGATTGAGAGAAAGGGTGAGAGAAAGGGAGAAAGAGATTGAGAGAAAGGGAGAAAGAGGGAGAACGAGATTGAGAGAAAGGGAGAGAGAGGGAGAAAGAGATTGAGAGAAAGAGGGAGAAAAAGGTTGAGAGAAAGAGGGAGAAAGGGATTGAGAGAAAGGGAGAAAGAGATTGAGAGAAAGAGGGAGAAAAAGGTTGAGAGAAAGGGAGAAAGAGATTGAGAGAAAGGGAGAAAGGGGGAGAAAGAGATTGAGAGAAAGGGAGAAAGAGATTGAGAGAAAGGGAGAAAGAGATTGGGAGAAAGAGGGAGAAAGAGATTGAGAGAAAGGGAGAAAGAGATTGAGAGAAAGGGAGAAAGAGGGAGAACGAGATTGAGAGAAAGGAAGAAAGAGGGAGAAAGAGATTGAGAGAAAGAGGGAGAAAAAGGTTGAGAGAAAGGGAGAAAGAGATTGAGAGAAAGGGAGAAAAGGGGAGAAAGAGATTGAGAGAAAGGGAGAAAGAGGGAGTACGAGATTGAGAGAAAGGGAGAAAGAGGGAGAAAGAGATTGAGAGAAAGAGGGAGAAAAAGGTTGACAGAAAGGGAGAAAGAGGGAGAAAGGGATTGAGAGAAAGGGAGAAAGAGGGAGAAAGAGATTGAGAGAAAGAGGCAGAAAAAGGTTGAGAGAAAGGGAGAAAGAGATTGAGAGAAAGGGAGAAAGAGGGAGAAAGGGATTGAGAGAAAGGGAGAAAGAGGGAGAAAACGGTTGAGAAAGAGGGAGAAAGGAAGAGAAATGGGGAGAGAACGAGGGAGAGAAAAATAGGTAGAAGAGAGAAAGGAGGAGAGAAAGATAGAAAGAGAGACAAAAAGGGAAAAAAGAAAGAAAAAGAAAAACGAAAGAAAAGACGCAGGGGAAAAAAGAGAGGTGGAAAGAGAATAAAAGAGAGAATGGGAGAAAGTGGGGAGAGAAAGAGAAAGTGATTGAGAGAAATAAAGAACTTCACAAGAAAACTGGACACATTTGGTGTTTTGTGAACATTGAAAGGGGAAGATAAGTGGGGAATGAACATATGGAGGGAACCATAGTTTAAAATGGACGATGTGGGGAGTGGGTGGTGGTGGGTGGTGGTTGGAGGTTGGGGGAGGAGGTGGCTGGTGGTTGGAGGGTGGGGGGGGAGGTGGTGGGTGGTGGTTGGAGGGTGGGGGAGGAGGTGGCTGGTGGTTTGAGGGTGGGGGGGGGAGGTGGTGGGTGGTGGTGGGTGGTGGTTGGAGTGGTGGGTGGTGGTAGTGGTGGTGGTGTTGATGTATGCGTGTCCATTCACTGCCCGTTGTGTGACATGGCAGACTATGAGTATGAGGATGAACCTGCTGTGGTGACTGCAGTTTGATTGTCATTCAATAGGTGTGTAATGTAGACACGGCCGGAGGCCTTATATGAACTATGCATGACCCTCATATGGTTAATATGACCTTCATACGCACAGCATACGAACTACTTCACATGACCTTTATGTGACCTTCACGTGGACTCCATATGACTTTCATCTGAACTTCACATGGATTCCATATTAGCTTCATGTGAACTTTGCATGAATTATATATGACCTTCATATGACGTTCATATGGACCTTCATATGGACTTCACATGAACTCCATATGACCTTGTTGCTAGGACGTAAAACAACAACAAACAAACCATATGACCTACATATTAACTTCATATGATGTTCACATGAAGGTCATATGACCTTCATGATCATAATTATGATCTTCATATGAAATTAATAAGACCTTCACATGAACTCCGTATGACCTTCATATGAAATAATATGAACTTCACATGAATTCCATGTGACCTCCATGTGAATTTATTATGACCTACCAGGTTCGAGGGGAAGCAGTGTAAAACTAAGGGGACGACGCCGTGTGGTGTTTTTGGACAAGTTTATTGTTGTTCTGTGTTTGTCCTACGGCTAAGCCCCGCCCCGCCCCGCCCCGCCCCGCCCCGCCCCGCCCCGCCCCGCCCCGCCCCGCTCTGCCCCGCCCCGCCCCGCTCCGCTCCGAGCCCGCCGAGCCCCCCTCTGCCCCGCCCGCACTGCCCCGCTCCGCCCCGCCCCGCCCGCCCCGCCCCGCCCCGCCCGCCCCGTCCCGTCCCGCCACGCCACGCCACGCCACGCCACGCCACGCCACGCCACGCCACGCCACGCCACGCCCCAGGCCCCGCTGTGACCCGCCGCGCCCCGCCCACAACCTCCTATACCTACCCCGCCCCGCTCACTGTCCCTCCGCTCCCAGCCCCCCGTCTCCCCGCCCCGTCTCCCCGCCCCGCGCAGTCTGGGACGTGACACGGCGCCGCGGGGCCGGTGATCGGGGACATGAGTTATGACAAACCTTCCCTGCCCGCAGCCATCCCAACCACCTCATTAAGTGCTTCAAAGCCTCCTCATTGGCTGCCTGTCGACCTCTGACCCCACACCGGAAGTTGGATCCTTTCAACTGCGCATGCGCGGTTCAGAGGTGTGAAGCGAGCCGGCGCCAAATGGATTGCAAGTGGCGAGAGAGTCGCATAACCTTTGACATTGTCAACGACCTTCTGGTGGCGGCCTTGACCTTGGGCAAGTGATGTTGGATTGCTGGGTGTTTTTTTTTTTGCGTCACTCGCTGCAACCGAACACTTATTTGTTTGTGGTTGGTTGGTTGGTTGGTTGTTGGAGTTTTACATCCTGGCAACATCTAAGGTCATATCAGGATGGGTACCGACTTGTGACAGCGCACACTCATGGCAACTTTTATAGTGCTGCCCCACTGGGAGACCAGGCCACCAGCACCATGACCTGATATCCCACTCAGTAACATTATCCTGACACTGAACCAACCAGTCCTTTCCCTATCCTAATAATACCAAGCGCCTATCTAGGAAGCGACAAGTATCAATATTTAAGTCATTGGTTTGACTTGAACAATGTTCAAACTATTTGTTTGTGCGTGTTGTGTCAGTGATGTTCAGAACTGCTTCCGCTAAATTTAGAAAATAAAATTATTATAATATTTTTAGTAACAGATAAGTTCATTTAGTAAACAACTTGGTATGACCCCATTTCACAAACTGGTGCTTACTCTAAATGACATATTGACATAGTTTATTTTCCCTTCAAGGGTCAAGGTCAGTGGCGCCGCCTGGTGTGGAGGTCACTGCTGTGACCTTGGTGTTTTGGATGGTGCCGGCAGCATGAATAATGTTACAGCTAGTTTGTTAACCGGCCGCTGGGAGGGAGGTGGCGCTGTAGTTGTCGTGTAATTATTCATTTCTCAATTACTTCCCGACGGGACGCGGTGGTTGAGTCAGTAAGAGCGCTGGCTTCCCATGCGGCAGGTCGGGGGTTCGAATCCCAGCCGAGTCAAACTAATGACTTACAAAATTTAGGCGTCTTAGTTCCTAGCCTGGTAGAGTGGTGGAGTCTCCTACTTGGCCTGAGCATATAGCTCAAACACTCTAATCTAATCTAAAGGGCATTACTATTACTAGGATAGGGCAAGGATTGGTTAGACCAGTATCAGGATTATGTGGCTGAGTGGGATATCGAGTCACTGCCAATCTTTTTTTACTTCGGTATGAAGTAATTTTTATTTCAGCTGATTAATTGTTCAAAGTCCGATGGTTTTGAGTTTCTGTCAATTTCTAAGATAAATATATTAAATTAATTTGTTATTATTTACTTAGTTTTAAGTTGCTTTTATTTTAAATGGTCAACTTTTCAGATATTTGAAGTGCAAACATGCCTAGTTAATTTTGGCAAGCATCCCAAAACTCCATGGGCTTCTGCAGTAACAGGTTCTATTAAATTGACTGAATATTCCCTTCTATGTGGCGACTCATCATCATCATCATGCTGTCGGTATCTAAGTTAGATACAAGGGGATCATCAATGAGTGTACCAGTATCTAAGTTAGATACAAGGCAGTCATCAATGAGTGCACCAGTATCTATGTTAGATACAAGGGGGTCATCAATGAGTGCACCAGTATCTAAGTTAGATACAATGTGGTCATCAATGAGTGCACCAGTATCTACTTTAGATACAAGGGGGTCATTAATGAGTGCACCAGTATCTATGTTAGATACAAGGGGGTCATCAATGAGTACACCAGTATCTAAGTTAGATACAAGGTGGTCATCAATGAGTGCACCAGTATCTACTTTATATACAAGGGGTTCATTAATGAGTGCACCAGTATCTATGTTAGATACAAGGGGATCATCAATGAGTGCACCAGTATCTAAGTTAGAGACAATGTGGTCATCAATGAGTCCACCAGTATCTACTTTAGTTACAAGGGGGTCATTAATGAGTGCACCAGTATCTAAGTTAGATACAAGGCAGTCATCAATGAGTGCACCAGTATCTATGTTAGATACAAGGGGTCGTCAATGAGTGCACCAGTGTCTATGTTAGATACAAGGGGGTCATCAATGAGTGCACCAGTATCTAAGTTAGATACAATGTGGTCATCAATGAGTGCACCAGTATTTACTTTAGATACAAGGGGTCATTAATGAGTGCACCAGTATCTATGTTAGATACAAGGGGGTCATCAATGAGTACACCAGTATCTAAGTTAGATACAAGGCGGTCATCAATGAGTGCACCAGTATCTACTTTAGATACAAGGGGGTCATCAATGCATGCACCAGTATCTAAGTCAGATACAAGGGATCATCAATGAGTGCACCAGTATCTAAGTTAGATACAAAGGGGTCAAAGACCTTTGGTTTAGAAAATTTGATATTTTAATCGGGTCATGCAAGTTTAAGCAACATAACTGAGACTTTAGTCAATACTGACAGTGACAATACATTTACTGCGCATGTGCGCTTCTACTCCAATCAGCTTATCGCGCATGCGTGTAAATATTATGAGATGTAACCGAACCCTCCATACAAATATCATTAGCAGCAATTAGTTGACAAATTATCACCATTGTCGAAGACAAAGGTTATCACAGACATATTTATGGAATTCGTCCACGGTTTGTGTCTGTTTTAGGGTTGTTATGTCGTCTTTTGGTACAACAATAATAATAGGTTATAATGGAATAGTAAATTAATTATTTTAAAATCATTTTTATTCAAACTCTCGCCAGGTCTTATTACAATTGCACAATCCGATGATTCCCACTTTAAAAAAACAACAGATTTAGGTTAGGTTGAGCATCATCATCATCATCATCATCATCATCTACTTTAGTGTGGCTTTAATTAACAATTATTTTAAATGGGTAACTTTGGAGATATTTGAAGTGAGAATATGGTGCATTATATTTGGTGACGCAACTCTCACAGCGGAGAGCTAAATGGAGAGCGGCAGTCAAATAATGAAAGCAGTCTTTGTCACATCGCGACTGACAGCATGATGATGATGATGATAGTTGGTGTGCATATTGAAATATTGGACGTCATACGCTTAAAGTTAAAGCCCCTGTCACACTTCACCCGATTGAGGAAACGGATTGAAACGGAACAAAGTCTGTTGATATCCGGCAAAATCCGGTTTGTGTCCATTGCATATCTGTTGGTATCCGTTGATATCCGACCCAATCCGTTACAAGTTTTGAGCATGCACAAAACTTGTAACGGATTGCACCGGACTGACATATGTGGTTATTATCCATTACCGTCCCGTCCTCATATGACCTTAGATGTTGGTAGGACGTAAAACGACAACAAACAAACAAAAAACCCATTACCGTCCATTCCCTGTCCGTTCCCGTCTGTTACCCGGCCGTTCCCAGCCATTACCGTCCGTTACATATCCATTACACGTCTGTTGCCATTCATTATAGTTCGTTTCGTATACTGAATTGTCCGTTGATCGTTAGATACGTTATCAACCATTACCGTCCGTTACCCTTCTGTTACCCGTCCGTTACTGTCCGTTACCGTCCATTACATAATCGATACATTTCAAGTCCGGATCACACCAGATTAGAATATTTCTGTCCGGGTCTCTCCACATCCTCAATCCGGTAAAGTGTGACGGCCTTAACATTTAAATAGTATCAACTTCTATTGAATTGACTTTGGCTCCTCTATCTGGCAATAAGTGTTGAGTATGTGTGCGCCTGCACCTAAGTAAGTTGATATATATAGGATCAAATGTCATCATCATCATCATGCTGTCGGTCGCGATGCGACAAAGACTGCTTTCATTACTTGACTGTGAGAGTGATGTCGATGAGTCGGTCTTAATGTCTCTCCGCTTCAGGTTTCTCTTGATGGTATCCTTGAACTGGAGACGAGGGCGCCCTCTCTTTCTGTAACCAGAAAACAGTTGAGAGTGAGGATCTGCTTTGGTAGCCTGTCTGATGACATCCTCATGAGGTGTCCAGGCCACCGGAGATTCTTTTTGATCAGAAGATCTTCCATAGAGGGCAGCCCCGTCCGTTTGAGTACTCTGATCAAATGTAGGATAGTGTTTTAGGACAGGGAATTTGATGCTCTCATCTTCGGACTGTGCGGCTTTAAATCCGATTAATTCTGAGTCTCTACGAATGTTGAAGCTGTGAATGCTGGGCTATCAGATATAGTCATATAGTATGTGAACTCCATACATACAAAGGGCAGCGCTTTTACCTTGTACTTGATGTTCTTCTGTAATGCCTGCTGGACACCTTACATAGTTACAGGGTTTACAATGTGGTTGGTTGATTGGTTGTTGGAGCCTTACGTCCTGGCAACATCTAAGGTCATATCAGGACGGGTACCGACTTGTGACAGTGCGCACTCATGGTGCCTTTCTGTTTTGTTTGTTGTTTGTGTGTGTGTGTGTGGGTCGGGGTGTGAGCGTGTGTGTGTAGTGAGGTGGGTGATGGTGGGGTGTGGGGGGTTGGTTGTTAGAGCTTTACGTCCTGGCAACATCTAAGGTCATATCAGGGCGAGTACCGACTTGTGACAGTGCGCACTCATGGTGCCTTTCTGTTTTGTTTGTTGTTTGTGTGTGTGTGGGGGGGTCGGGGTGTGAGCGTGTGTGTGTAGTGAGGTGGGTGATGGTGGGGTGTGGGGGGTTGGTTGTTAGAGCTTTACGTCCTGGCAACATCTAAGGTCATATCAGGACGGGTACCGACTTGTGACAGTGCGCACTCATGGTGCCTTTATAGTGCTGCCGTAACGTAGCTACAGTAAGGTAGATTATAATGCTTTTATCTCAGTAAACGGTAGAAACTCAAAACCTCCGGACAACGCAACTTTAAACAAAACCCGACATTGCCTTTTTTTTGTTCACAAGTTTTGGGATTTTGAGGTAAAACTCTGATGGGCAAAGTTTTGGGCTTAGTCGTTTTTTTAATTCAATTGAACAAATGTTGTTCTTCGTTAATTTTTGTTTTGCCGATCAACGCGATGCGACAAATTTGTGTTGGTTCACAATCTTAGGTATTTTGAGGCCTGATGGACAAAACATAGGGCTTGGTCCTTTTTATTTTTATTTTTTTAATATTTTTTTGCCGACCTACTCCCGCAAACGTCCGGCGGGCATTAGCGATACAGCGTTTCATTTGTCTGTAAATGAACTGCGCTGCACAAATGACGTTCATGAAGACGGCGTCTTGTATTAGTGGCGCGCCACTAGACGCCACCTGGCGGTAGCTATACACCTCCCCGGCTACGGTTACCGTCGCACGTCACGTGACCCACGTGGCGTCTCTACTCCCCCCCCCCCCCACACACACATACACACAAACACAGCTACAGCTTCACAATTTCAATCTGAATGTCAAAGCTGCGTAATCCGATGAAAGCATCAATTATTTTTGTTATTATTTTATTTTTGAACAAGACACTCACCTCGATATTTAACCTTCTTAGATACAGGTACACTTAAGTAGGTTGCTTGTTGGAGTTTTACATCCTGGCAACATCTAAGGTCATATCAGGACAGGTACCGACTTGTGACAGTGCACACTCATGGCGACTTTATAGTGCTGCCCCACTTAGGAAATCAGGCCGTCAGCACCATGACTCGATATCCCACTCAGTCACATTACCCTCATACTGAGCTAGACCAGTCCTTGCCCTATTCTATTAATGCCGAGCGCCAGGCTAGGAAGCGACAAGTATCAATTTTGCAAGTCATTGGTTTGACTCGACCGGGAACCGAAATCCCGATCTCCCGCACGCGAGGCCCACGCTCTACCGATTTGGCCACCGTGCCCGCTCTGTTGCATATAAGAGGCAATACTATGCAGGTATTGCAGGTATTGCAACACCTCAGGAAGTTTGATGTCCCTGCCCTGCAGAGTTGTAAACCACTGCCTTGTGGTACAGGTTCTTGACAGAACCGAAGGCTAAGGGAGCAAACCCTAAACAGAAAACCATGTCACTGTGGCAGCATTAAGGGCGGTTGATGTATGGAACTCCCAACATCTCCCGACCAGCCACTGCAGGGACAAATAGTTTTGCGCCTGTCTTGACATGTTCTTGCCGGTGTGAAACCTCTATTTGCTCCCCAAGAGAGTGCCGTTGGTAACTTGCAAAAGCCAGCAGCACTTCAACACTTTTGCAGGCAGCTTTCATGAAATGTACAACCGCACAAAACACCATATCGGCTCGGTCGTCGCCTGAAATGGAGAGCGGCAGTCAAGTAATGAAAGCAGTCTTTGTCGCATCGCGACTGATAGCATGATGATGATGATGATGATGATGATGACTATGTTACTAAGTGGGTTTGAGAGAACAGGTCACTATTGAAGCCTGTCGGGGTTGAGCATTTCAACGTGTACACTAAGATTCAATTTTGGCATGTTTTCATTTCAAATATAACCAAAGTTAACTCATTAAAATAAACGGTACTTGCAAACTAAGGTAAAATAGATTATATTATAAAGATTAACCTAATACATTTAGCTAAATCTAATTGTAGAATCTCAAAACCACTAAGTAACTTTAACTGTGGAGGAATGGGTGGGGGCGGTTGTTGTTGGAGGGGGGGCACTTTATACCGATCTGGTTGCCATCGACTGTAGGGGTGGTTTTGTTTGCCTCCTAGAAACATCTAAGGTCATATCAGGACGGGTACCGACTTGTGACATTCCGCACTCATGGCGACTTTATAATGCTGCCCCACTGGGAGACCAGGCCGCAAGCACCATGACCCGATATCCCACTCAGTAAAATTATCCTGACACTGAGCCAACCAGTCCTTGCCCTATCCTAATAATGCCGAAGCAACAAGTATCAATTTTTATGTCATTGGTTTGACTCGACCAGGGTTCGAACCCGCGATCCCAGGGTCTACCAACACTGTGGGGGTGGATGGTAGAAGTATGTGTGAAGGGCGATGAGCTGAGGATGGCGGGGTGGGGGAGTGAGAGGATGGAAGCGGGGGCGGGGGGGGGGGGCTGCGTGCGGGGAGCGCGCGTGCGCAGTGCATCATGGGGCGGTGTCAGTTTACTAACGCAATGCGCTACTGTGGAAGCTCACGTACATACCGTGAGAAGGCAATGGAGAAACCTCACAGGACTTGGCTGCCTGCGTTAGGTCATGACAGTCCGGGCAGGCGGGGCGGGGCGTGTGTAGGGTGTGTGTGCGTGTAGTGGGGTGTATGAGTGTGCGAGTGTAGCGTGTGTGTGTAGGGTGTGTGTGTATGAGTGAGTGTGTAGCGTGTGTTTGTGAGTTTGTAGGGTGTGTGCATATAGTGGGGTGTATGAGTGTGCGTGTGTAGGGTGTGTGTGTAGGGTGTGTGTGTGGTGTGATTGTGTGTGAGTGTGTGTGAGTGTATGTGTATGTGCGTGTAGGGTGTGTGTGTAGTGGGGAGTATGAGAGTGTGTGTAGTGGGGTGTGTGAGTATGTGTGTATGGTGTGTATGGTGGGTGTGAGTGTGTATGGTGTGTTTTTGAGTGTGTGAGTATGTGCGTGTAGGGTGTGTGAGAGTAGTGGGGTGTATGAGTGTGCGCGTGTAGGGTGTGTGTGTATGAGGGTGAGTGTGTGTGAGAGTGTAGGGTGTGTTTTTGCGTGTGAGTGTGTATGTGTGTGAGTGTGTGTGTGAGTATGTGCGTGTAGGGTGTGTGAGAGTAGTGGGGTGCATGAGTGTGCGTGTAGGGTGTGTGCGTGTAGTGGGGTGTGTGAGTATGTGTGTAGAGTGTGTGTGTAGTGAGCGTGGGGAGTCGGCAGCTATAATGCATATCGATTCGCTAACAAATTAGGCTGTGGAAAATTGTCATCACAAATGCACTGCTAGTGATACTGATACGTTGCGCGCGTCGGGTGGGTAGATGTGTGTGGGCGGGAGCGGGGGGGGGGGGCTGCGTGGGTGTGGGTGGGCGGGGCGAGGGGGGGGGGGTGCGGGGGAGAGGAGAAAGCAATACTTTTGAGTCTATTGGTTGGGGAACAAGAGGGAACCCACCCCCCACTCACAAATACACGCAAATGCACATAAACACACCACACACTCACACACCAAATACACCACACACTCACACCACACACACCACACACACCACATACACCACAAACCATGCACACCACACACACCACACACACCACACACCACATAAACCACAAACCATGCATGCCACACACACCACACACACCACATACACTACAAACCATGCACGCCACACACACCACACACACCACACACACCACACACGCCACACACACCACACATACCACACACACCACACACCACACACGCCACACCACACACACCACACACACTCCACACACACCACACACCACCCACTCACACACCACACCCACAACATGCACCCATTCAGTCAGTCAGTCGCTGATGAAATGAAAGCCGCCGCGCCAGTAAATCGGGACGAAGGGGGAAATTGATTTAATGCAGTCTAATGCTGGCCATATGAGCAAATGGCCCTCCGCTCACAGCGCGCCCAAAGCAAGTTACCCCCGACAAAAAGTGGCCGGGTTGAGTGCCGGGCCGGGGATGATGGCGCCGCGACACGACACAGATAGCATGTCACTGTCAGTAAGCGAGCAGCTCCGAGCAGCTCCGAACAGCCCCGAACATCTCTGAGTATCTCTAAGCAGTTTCGCGTATCTCTGAGTATCTTTGAGCAACTCGGAGTAACTGAGTAACTCCGAGTAACTCCGAGTAACTCAGTAACTCAGTAGCTCTGAGTAGTTCTGAGTTTCTCTTTAGTAGCTCTGAGTAGCTCCGAGTAGTCCCGGGGTGATCCGAGCAGCTCTGAGCCGCTCTTAGCAGCTCCGAGCAGCTCGGGGCAGATCGTGCTACATGATAATAGGAACGACTAGAAAACACCCCCTTATTGTGGCGGCAGTCGTAGCCCCCCCCCCCCTCTTGCCTTCTCCACTCCATTGTTGGCTCCATTAACCACTGCGTGTGTGTGCGTGAGTGGGTGTGGGTGTGGGTGGTAGATGGGGGGTGGAGGAGGGGGTGGGCAGTGAGGGCTTTTTGAGCTGCTCGTGACTGGGTTTAAACTTAAAGCATCTCCGCCGGTCTCGCTATCTATTGGGAGTGGTGGAGGGTGAGGGTGGGGGTGGGGCAGAGGATGGGGGTGGTGTCGGGGTGTGTGTCGGGGTGTGTGTCGGGGTGGGGGTGTGTGTCGGGGTGTGTGTCGGGGTGTGTGTCGGGGTGGGGGTGTGTGGGGGCGGTGAGGGTGGAAGGTCTGTGAGCTGCTCCAAGCTGAGATCTACCTCAGGTGTATGAGGGATGATGATGATTCATTCACTTCTAGGTGCGTGAATATGAGGATGATGGAGAAGGATGTAGGAGGAGGAGAGGGAGGATGCGGGGGAGGATAGAGGATGAAGGAAGAAGAAGAGGAGGGGTGGAAGAGGATGGAAATGGAGGAGATGGTGAAGAAGAGGAGGAGAAGAGGATGGAGAGTGGAGATGGAGGAATGTTGGGAGGAGGAAGAGGATGAAGAAGGAGGAGGAGATTCAGCTTCTGACAGAAAGCTGGGGGAGAGAGTACGGGCTGAACACGGGTGAAACAGAAGGAGATGGGGGAGGAGTGGCAGGTTCGGGTGCGAGGGGAAGAGGTTGAGGTGGAGATAGAATAGGTGGAAGAGGCGGTGGAAGAGGTTGAGGAGGCAGTGGAATAGGAAGAGAGAGGGGGGGGGGAGTGGAATATGTGGTTGGATGTGAAGTAGGAACGCTTCCAACTGCGCCGTTTGTAAAGAGGCGTGGGTGGTTGGAAATTTGGAATGGTGATGGTAGTTTGGTCTATATATCTTATTTTCCCTAGTATATGTATATATATATATATGCAGTAAAACCTCTTTAACTGACTACCTCGCTTTATTTGGGTCCCAAATGATCGCCCGTACAATACCATTGGAATGATAAAAACATAACCTCCCTAAACTGACCATTTAAAGTCAGTCCCATGGTCGGTCGATTTAGAGAGGTTTAATATATTGACGAGTGGGTCTGGAGGCGATAATGACCAGGTACAACTGGCATACACGTGTCAAAGCCTATGACTGGTGGCTCCTGTGTGGCCGAATCTGGAACTACATGCAGCATGCAGCAGAGCTTTGATAAATGCTATATAACAATAGAGCAAACTGAAGACAGTTAGTGTCCTTGTTTATATTCCCATAATAGATTATGGAGCACTTATCATTTAGGTGAGAAGTCAAAGATCATCTTGGTTATGCGTGGCATTAGATGCTGACCGACATGCTCACTGTGCATGTCACGCATGCGCACTCAGTCAACTGGCGCGCGCACAGTCATGCACCACCGTCCTGCTGTGTATGACCTTAGAATGCTGTAAGGAAGTAAAACCCGCAAGCAACACATGAACAAGCACATGCAATCACGCACACATATCCATACACCACCAATCACACTCTCACGAGCATACTGACTCACGCACATACTTACCCACGTGCTTATCCACATGCTTACACTGAATGGGGTAACCCATTTGGTTCGGTAGCGCGCAGACTTCACATGCGGAAGGTCGGGAGTTCTATTCCCAGCCGTTAAACCGTTGACTTATTTAAATTGATACTTGTCGCTACCTAGCCTGGTGCTCGGTATTAATAGGATAGGACAAGGACTTGTTAGTACAGTATCAGGATAATGTGACTGTGGGATATTAGGTCATGGTGCCAGCAGCATGGTCTCGCACTGGAGGAGCACTATAGAGTCAGCATTGAGTGTGCACTGTCACAAATCGGTACCCGTCCTAATATGCCTTTATATGTCGCCAGGATGTAAAACTCCAACAACCAACCACCCCCTACACACCCTTACATTTCCTCTACACCCCCCCCCCCCCCCAACACTCCCACATACCCACACCCATACCCATATATACACCATACGCACACGGCTACGCCGTCCTAATAATAGTAATATGTCCTTATATGTTGCCAGGACATAAAACTCCAAACAGACAAACCAGCAAGCACTCCTACACACACCGTCCTAGAACGCCCCCCCCCCCACCACAACACACACACACTCCTGACCCCCCCCCCCCCGCCCCCCATCACACACACCCCAACACCCCGTCCCCACCACACACCCCTACACCCCGTCCCCATCACACACCCCTACACACACACACGCGCGCGCGCATACGCACGCGCACAACCCATTAGAACAACACCCCACCAGCTGAACATTAATTAAGTCATATGGAATGTAATCACACTAATTAACTTGCTCGTGTCAGATGGAGTTGCTGCTTTTTGTGCGCGTTAATGTATAAATGAATATAAATGAGTTGTTTGTCACTCATGTGTGTGTTTTTATTTGTATCTTTGCAGGCATCTGATATAGGCTCTGAAACAGTATTCAACACAAACCATATAAAACGTAAGTACTCCTGCTTTCTACTTCCTAGTCTGTGTGAGTGTAACTGTAAGGAGCCTTAGTGTGTATGCATGTATGTGGTGTGCAATTAACTATGGAAGTAAAAATATTCAAGGGTCAATTCAGACAAATGTGTACATATGGATGCATGATTGTATGCATGTATGTGGTGTGTAATTAACTATGGAAGTAAAAATAATCAAGGGTCAATTCAGACAAATGTGTATATATGGATGCATGATTGTATGCATGTATGTTGTGTAATTAACTATGGAAGTAAAAATAATCAAGGGTTAATTCAGACAAATGTGTATATATGGATGCATGATTGTATGCATGTATGTTGTGTAATTAACTATGGAAGTAAAAATAATCAAGGGTCAATTCAGATAAATGTGTATATATGGATGCATGATTGTATGCATGTATGTTGTGTAATTAACTATGGAAGTAAAAATAATCAAGGGTGAATTCAGACAAATGTGTATATATGGATGCATGATTTTATGCATGTATGTGGTGTGTAATTAACTATGGAAGTTAAAATAATCAAGGGTGAATTCAAACAAATGTGTATATATGGATGCATGATTTTATGCATGTATGTGGTGTGTAATTAACTATGGAAGTAAAGATAATCAAGGGTGAATTCAGACAAATGTGTATATATGGATGCATGATTGTATGCATGTATGTGTTGTGCAATTAACTATGTAAGTACAAATAATCAAGGGTCAATTCAGACCTATATATGGATGCATGTCTGTTTGCTTGTGTAATTAACTAAGTGGGTAAAAATAATTGAAAGTGTATTCAGACAAATATGTATATATGGGTACATGTGACATATGTATATAGATATACATGTGTGTGCATATATATAGATTATAATATGATGTTACATATATGTCACATATATGCTATGTACGTGTGTATGCATATTATTTAAACGTATGTTGCATATATATATATACATATATATGCTCATATAAGAATGATACGAGTATAATAACCCGGAATTATATACTCGCTCCTAACACCCACCCACCACGGGTAGTTGAGCCTTGGACTACTCATCTACTGCTCAGGCCTACTCGCCTCAGCTCCGACGATGGCGCCACCGCTCGCCTGCTCAGTTTCCTACTCACTTTATGCCGAATATTACACACCACTACACATATGTTACATATTGTTATATGTGTGTTACGTGTATATAAAGCATATATGAACCCATAGATGTTAACTAAGATACAAGCTAAAAATCTTATGGCGAATGGGTAAATTGGACGCGGACAGGCACCGGAAGTGAAGGTGGCGGCGCCAACGTCGGCGTTCCGTACTAGGCACGCAGCAAATAAAATATATGCACCGAGTTTAAAAATAAAATAAATAAATAAGCATTACAGGAATAAATAATTAGGAGAAGCAGCACCGCCAATTTATATAATATAATACTTATAAATATAATATGTTATTAAAGTTGCATAGTCCGATGGTTTTGAATTTCTGTATTTTTTCTGAGATAAATATATTAGATCGATCACTAGTATCTACTTTACATTAGTTCAAAGTTACTTTTATTTCAAATGGTAAACTATTTAGATATTTTGAGTGCAAACATGGAAAATTAGTTTTGGCAAGCTTGCCAAAACTCTGACCCCATAGACTTCTGCAGTAACAGGTTCTGTTAAATTGACTCAGTATTGCCTTCTACACAGAAACAAATGCTTAATAAGTGCATCAGTATCTAAGTTAGATATGTAAAATCAAATCTAGATAATTGGTTTGGTTTTGAAAATTTGATAATTCATCGGACTATGCAACTTTACACACACACATATATATATATACGTTGTATATGTATATGTGTGTGCACATGCCTACCCCTGCGTGATCGTGCGCTACCTGTAATACATATGGTGTATATATTATATGTGATAATATACCATGCATGTATATCATTATATATAATGACAAATTTGACCGTCCAAATGGGTATAAAGGTGATAATGACCAGACGCAGCTGGCATACAGTGCTTAGAGCCCCTCCCAGGTGGCGCCTGTGTGGCCAATACTGTACTACACAGGGCCAGTTAGATATGAGACAGTGAATATACTATAATTATTATATAGGGAACTGAAGATAGATAGTGTCCTTGTTTATATTCCCATAATAGATTATAGAGCACATCGAATGTCCTCCAGTGTGTGGCGCGAGGGGGGCACCCACCCGGCAATTAACCCGACAGCTGGGAGGGGGGGGACTCCACCAATGCGCCTAGAGGAAACATAGGGTTTACATGTTACCCTTGCATTTATACTCGTATACTGCATTATACATCATATATATATATATACATATATATATATATATATATATATATATATATATATATATGTATATGACGGTGCGCGTGCCTAGCGCTGCCTAATAGCGCTGTGCATGCAACAACATGAAACCCGGTGCATTAACATCAGCATCACCACCACCACCTACACCACCACCACCACCTACACCACCACCACCACCACCACCTACACTACCAACACCACCACCACCTCCTACACTACCAACACCACCACCACCACCTACACCACCACCACCACCTCCTACACTACCACCACCAACACCTACACCACCACCACCACTACCAAAACTACCACCACCAACACCACCACCACCTACACTACCACCAGCAACACCACCACCACCAACACCACCTACACCACCACGACCAACACCACCTACACCACCACCACCACCACCTACACTACCAACACCACCACCACCTCCTACACTACCAACACCACCACCACCACCTCCTACACTACCACCACCAACACCACCACCACCACCACCACTACCAAAACGACCACCACCAACACCACCACCACCTACACTACCACCAGCAACACCACCACCACCTACACTACCACCAGCACCACCACCACCACCACCACCACCACCTACACTACCACTTTACAACCCTATCCACCACCACTACCACCACCTCCACCACCACTACCACCACCACTACCACCTACACCACTACCACTACCACCACCACCACTACCTACCACCACTACCACCAATACCACCACATACACGACCACCAATATCCACAACCCAAACACCACCTCTACCACCACCCCAATACCAAACACCACCAATTCCGTACCACCACCACTACCACCACCACCACCACTACCACCACCACTACCACCACCACCACTATCGCCACCACCCCGCGCGCTGACGTCGGTGCGGCGTGATTCATGGTTGGCTCATTCACACAATTGTTTAATTTGCCGGACACTCGCCGGCTGCATTGAGGTGAGATTGTGTACAAGTCCAAATTGCGGCGGCCGTGAATGCCCGACGGGAAGCCGGGCCGTGAATAATCCATATTCTCCGCCATTTAATCTGCCGCTTCCGATTGATCTGATTTATGTGCAATGGCATATTTTAGTGCTGCACATTCCTGTCTTGCCAATACCCCTCACCTCTCCCCTCTCCCCTCTCCCCTCTCCCCTCTTCCCTCTTCCCTCTCCCCTCTCCCTTCTCCCCTCTCCCGCCTCCCCTCTCCCATCTCCCCTCTCAGCTCTCACCTCTCACCTCTCACATCTCACATCTCACCTCCCCCTGTCACCTCTCACCTCTCACTCACCTCTCACCTCCCCCTCTAACCTCTCACCTCTCCCCCCTCCCCTCTCACCTCTCACCCCTCCCCTCTCACCTCTCCCCCCTCCCCTCTCACCTCTTCCCACATCTCCCCTCTCACATCTCCCCTCTCACATCTCACCTCTCACCTCTCCCTTCCCTCCTCACTTCTTTCCCTCTTCCTCTCCCCTCTTCCCTCTCCCCTCTCCCCTCTCGCAACTCCCCACTCACCTCGCCCATCCCCCCCCCCCTCCCCTCTCCCCTCTTCACTCTTCCCTTCCACTCTCCACTCTTCCACTTTCCTCTCCCCTCTCCCATTTCGCCCTCCCCTCTCTCCTCTCTCCTCTCCCCCTCCCCTCTCCTCCTCCCCTCTCCTCCTCCTCCCCTATCCACTCTCCTCCCCCCTCCACTCTTCCCCTTCCTCTCCCTTGCCCCCCTTGCTTCCCCCTCCCACTCTCCACCTTTCCCCCTTCCCTCTTCTCCCATCCCTCTCCTCCGCCTCTCTCCTCCTTCCCCTCTCACCCTCCACTCTCCCTTCCGTTCCCGCCTCCCCATTCCCAGACCCCTCCTCCCTCCCCCTCCACTTCCCCTTTCCCCTCCCCTCTCCGCGATGCCTTCCCTCTCCCCTTCCATTCTCCCCCCTTCCACCCTCCCCTTCCTCCCCCCTCCCACACCCACGTGACTCACTACCTGTACACGATAGTGGCGCCCCCTGTGTGCCAATAGTGGCGTTTCAATAAGGCAGTCAATGAATAGAGCATTTGACCTGTTTAGAATTACAAAGCAGGTCGTCAGCTTTTATTTATTACATTCTTTTTTTCCTATTAATTTGTGTTTGTTGCCTGTACGATCCACTCCCACAGCCATGATTCATGTCTTGGGTTTGTGGATGATTGAGTTGCTAAATAAATAGGCACCGTTTCTTTACCTGCGTGTGTTGGGTGTGTGTGTACGTGTGTGTTGGGGTGTGTGTTGGGGGTGTGTGTGGAGAGGGGGGGGGGGACAAATGGTGATTTTAATCACAGAATGAATGTGTTAACTGATCCTCCCCTCCCACCCTCTTCATTCTAGGATTTGAATTATGCCAAAAAGAGTTGGTTGTTGGAGTTTTACATCCTGGCAACATCGAAGGTTATCCCAGGACGGGTACTGACTTGTGACAGTGCACACTCATGGCGACTTTATAGTGCTGCCCCACTGGGAAATCAGGCTGCCAGCACCATGATGCAATATCCCACTCATTATCCTGACACTGAGGTAACCAGTCCTCTTTGCCCTATCCTATTAATGCAGACTGCCAGGCTAGGAAGCGACAAGAATACATTTTTAAGTCATTGGTTTGCCTGGACCAGGGTTCGAACCCGCGGGTTCGAGTCCCACAATCTATCAAAACGGGATATGGACGCTCAACTCAATCGGGCAAAACCCCGTTTGGTCTTGTTGTTATTTTCTTACAGGTCATATATGTGCCTTGTTCCCCCACTGCCCCAAACTATAACAACATCAACAACAACAACCCCCTCCTCCCACACACCCTCTTCCCCACGCCCACCACTTCCCCCGGAAGTGCTGGCTTGCTTGTCCTGGGGCATGCGCAGTATTGATGTGGGGGCGGGGTGAGGGGGCCCGGGAACTCGATATGGCTGTGTACGACAATAACGAGTCATTTTGTTCTGCGCGTCGCGTCAATAAAGGGCAATAAAGGGCACCTAGGGTTGCACCCCCTCGGCAGTCTATGCCTAGACCTTCTTCCCGCCGCCCCCTATATAGGTCACCACTAATACCAGCAAGGCACCAGTTAGTTGTCTGTAGTACCGACTTGTGACAGTGCGCGCTCATGGTGACTTTATAGTGCTGCCCCACTGGGAGACCACGCTGGGTGATAGGGCAATGACTGACTGGTTGGCTCAGTGTCAGGATAATGTGAGTGGGTGGGATATTGGGTCATGGTGCTGGCGGCCTGATTTCCATGTGAGGCAGCAATATAAAGTCACCATGAGTGCTCGCCGTCACAAGTCGGTAACTGTCCTGATATGACCTTATGTATTGCCAGGATGTAGAACTCTAACAATCACCCAACCAACCAAGCTCACAATCATTGACCTAGATAAAAGATTCACCCCTGCCCAGAGTACAGGCAAAGAACAACCCATTAGAAAAAGTGACAAACGGCTGGGTAAATGAAATGAGCAGATATACTCTTAATTCAAGAAGCAAAATATATTCTTCACATACATCTTTATATTCACCCGCTACTTTTGAATTGTTAAATCGATTATATTATGTAGCTAAAATAGGCTTAAGTTCAAATCGAGAGCATTCTCGGGTCGCCATTTTGCTTGTTTACATCTGCTGCCATTTCACCAACTCTAACTTAGTCTAAGCCAATATTGGTAGACACTCGATACTGGAACCAGGAACTCCACTTCCCGTTTATGCTAAATCCGTTTTTGCTGGGTTTTAGACTAGGTTTGTTTGTTTATTGTTGTTTTGCATCCTAGCAACATTTAAGGTCATATCAGGACAGGTACCGACTTGTAGCAGTGCGCACTCATGACGATTTTATAATGCTGCCCCACTGGGAGACAAGGCCATCAGCACCATGACCTTGATATCCCACTCTGTCACCTTATCCTGACACTGAGCCAACCAGTCCTTGCCCTATCCTAATAATGGCGAGCGCCTGGCTAGGAAGCGACAAGTATCAATTTTTCACATCATTGGTTTGACTCGACCAGGGTTCGAACCCACAAACCCATTGGCTCGGATCGCCCGATCTCCCAAAACCAGAGACGGACGCTCAACTCATTCAGCCATCCCATTTGGTTTTAGACTAGGTTGTCATTTACTGCTGTTCTGGATAGGGTCCGTCCTGATATGACCTTAGATGTTGCTAGGACGTAAAACAACAAACAAACAAACAAACAACAAATCTGGATAGGGGTGAATATTTGATCTAACAGTAACATTTACCTCGTCTTGTATTTCCCGCCGACATACATACAGGGTGTTGCGACTATCAGCTCAGGCATTGAAGAACATCCACAATATTGTGCTGGATGTAGCCGGGACCAAGTGGTCCTCACTCGATGCTGCATTGGCTGACTCATGCATTTTTACTCAAGGGAGAACCACCCGCTGAGCGCATTGGATATCAGTGGCAACTAACACTCGGGCACAATTCTGCTTGAATGCGTAGATTTCACAGCCTTCCGCCAACACTGTTTTAATGTAAATCTGCGAGAGATCTGCTTTCTAAAATTGGCTTATTAACATTGCCAGTTTTTAGATCCAGTTTTATTTTGAACTGAAACCGATACAGAAATGCATTAAAATTGCAGCAATCAGTTAAACAGGAACATCTAAGTTGTCCCCATTTTCAAGGTAGCACAGTGAGTACTACTTTTTCAGACCCCCCCCCCCTTTTCCCCTCCCCCCGACCCTCCCTCCCCCCCCCCCCCCCCCCCAGGTAGTACACATCAATGTTTTACTACAGACCTATATGGTGTGGTCAAACTAGTTGAGTGCCTGCCTCCCATTTTGGGAGGTCATGGGATTCAAACTCTTGAGTTTGAACCATGGTTGAGTCAAACCAATAACATAAGAATTTACATATGTCACTACCTAGCCTGGTGTACTATCTCGGGTGTGATGAAAATGGGAAATATTATGCCTCGCGCAAAATTTGAACCAACATGTCTTGCTATTCCAGGGCTAGTCTGCTAACTATTACACTACCTAGGCACCCTGAATCAATCACCCTATCCACACCTACCTCTCTATGTGGCTCCTTGCCAGAAGCCAGTACAGTCTACTACAGTGCACACACACAAATGTCCAACAAACTTTTCATTTAGTTAAACGCTAAAGCCCCAGGCAGACCTCACCTGACTGAGGAAACGGATAGAAACCGGACACTGTCCGGTGAAATATGGCACTGTACGGTTTATATACGGTACCCATCCAGCGTGTCCGTTCTATCTCAGGTGGTGTCCGGCGGTGTTCGTTACAAGTTTTGAACATGCACAAAACTTGTACCGGACACCACCAGACTTAAGTGTATGGTTGGTGTCCGTTTTAAGTCCGTTTAGTCCGTTTTGCCTGGTTCATGTCGGTTACCCATCCGTTACGTCTCCGGTTTGCTTCCTGCCAAGTACGTTGACGGTATTTTAAACATATTTTATTTATTTAATTTTGTTATTGCGGGAATTCGGTCAGTATATATTTTCAATGCGTCCGTGAACAATCCGGTACGACCGTTTGGCATTCGGTTTTCGTCTGGTTAGCGTCCGGTGGATATTAGTTAATGTACGTTCCTTGTCCGTTTAGTGTCCATTTAATCCGGTACATTTCGGTACATTTCAGGAAATTTTGAAACAGGACACCAACGGACTAGACAATTCTTTGTCCGGTGGTGTCCGGTACTCAGTCCGCTAAGGTCTGACTGGGCCTTTAAAGTTGTACTTTATGGACAACCGTGAACATGTTGACAACTTTGGACGGCCCCCCTGAGGTAACACACACAAATAGAAAGAAACCCGCCACTTTCTGCCCCTATCACCTCCATGTTAACCCAGTCCCGCATTGTTGTTAACGGTAAAAGGTGGACAGCTGCCACTAGTGGGCGCCACCGCGTGCTCCACCAGGGGGCGCCACCTGCGTGCTCCACAAGGGGGCGCAACCAGAGACAGCTACGGGTAGTCTGTGCACTGTTCACTATAGATCCGGGCAACTCGTGCTTACTACTCACTCGCACACGCACACGCACACGCACACATATACACACATACACACGCACATACACACGCACATACACATATACACATGTAGACTCCACATATCCACATATCCACATATCCATATATCCACATGTCCACATATACACATATACACTTATACACATATACACATATAAACACATACACACATACACACATTCACACATACTCACATACACACATACACACATGCACACCGGGGACGGTGGGCGAAGCGGTAGAGCGCAGGCCTCCCGTGCAGGGGGAGATCGGGAGTTCAATTCCCAGTCGAGTCAAATCAATGACATACCAAATTGATACTTGTCGCTTCTTAGCTTGATGCTCGGCATTAATAGGATAGAGCAAGGACTGGTTAGCTCAGTGTAAGGATAATGTTACTGAGATGGAATATTGGGGCATGGTGCTTGTGGCCTGATTTCCCAGTGGGGCAGCACTATAAAGTCACCGTGAGTGTGCACTGTAGCAAGTCAGTACCCATCCTGATATGACCTTAGAGGTTGCCAGGAAGTAAAAATCCAACAACCAAGCAACACACATACGCACACGCATGCGCACATGGGCTGACCTGAGAAGAAAAGAAAGTTTTGATAGCGTCATGATTTTTTTATCTTATGCTATCTGAAGTGATTGATTTTACTTGCAAAATTAATTGGCTTTGGTTTAGATTTATACCACCACTACCACCATCACCAGTAATTCAACTTGAGTATACATGTGTATATATATTTTTTTTACATCGGGCTGTAGCCACCGGGCTATCCCAGCCCTGGGAGATGAAGCATTTCCGGTTCAAGTCAATTAGTATAATCCGCCGACAATAACTTAACTTCGCAGACAAGTTACAGTAGACTTCATAAACAAGTTACAGTAGACTTCACAGACAAGTTACGGTAGACTTTATGTACAAGTTACAGTAGACTTCACAGACAAGTTACGGTAGACTTCACATACAAGTTACAGTAGACTTTGCATACAAGTTACAGTAGACTCCATAGACAAGTTACAGTAGACTTCATAGACAAGTTACAGTAGACTTTGCATTCAAGTTACAGTAGACTTTGTAGACACATTACAGTAGACTTCATAGACAAGTTACAGTAGACTTCATAGACAAGTTACAGTAGATTTCATAGACAAGTTACAGTAGACTTCTTAGATAAGCTACAGTAGACTTCATAGACAAGTTACTGTAGACTTCACAGAAAGTTACAGTAGACTTTGTAGAGAAGCTACAGTAGACTCCATAGACAAGTTAGTGTAGACTTTGTACACAAGGTACAGTAGACTTCACAGTGAATTTACAGTAGACTTTGCGGATCAGTTACAGTAGACCTTTTAGACAAGTTACAGTAGACTTCACATACAAATTACAGTAGACTTCATGGACAAGTTACAATAGACTTCACAGACAAGTTACAATAGATTTCGTAGATAAGCTACAGTAGACTTCATAGACGAGTTACAGAAGACTTCATAGACGAGTTACAGTAGACTTCATAGACAAGGTACAGCATACTTTGTAGACAAGTTACAGTAGACTTCATAGATAAACTGCAATAGACTTCATAGACAAGTTACAGTAGACTTCACAGTGAATTTACAGTAGACTTTGCGGATAGGTTACAGTAGACCTAGACAAGTTACAGTAGACTTCATACATAAGCTACAGTAGACTTCATAGACAAGTTACAGTAGACTTATCAGTGAATTTACAGTAGACTTTGCAGATAAGTTACAGTAGACCTTTTAGACAAGTTAGAATAGACTTCACATACAAGTTACAGTAGACTTCATAGACAAGTTACAGTAGACTTCATAGACAAGTTACAGTAGACTTCAGATACAAGTTACAGTAGACTTAATAGACAAGTTACAGTAGACTTCATAGACAAGTTACAGTAGACTTCATAGACAAGCTACAGTAGACTTTGTATACAAGTTACAGTTGACTTCGTAGATAAGCTACAGTAGACTTCATAGACAAGTTACAGTAGACTTTGTAGACAAGTTACAGTAGACTTTGTAGACAAGTTACAGTAGACTTCACAGTGAATTTACAGTAGACTTTGCGGATAAGTTAAGTAGACCTTTTAGACAAGTTACAATAGACTTCACATACAAGTTGCAGTAGACTTCACATACAAGTTAGAGTAGACTTTGTAGACAAGTTAGAGTAGACTTCGCAGACAAGTTACAGTAGACTTTGTAGACAAGTTACAGTAGACTTCGCAGACAAGTTACAGTAGACTTTGTAGACAAGTTACAGTAGACTTCGCAGACAAGTTACAGTAGACCTCGTAGATAAGCTAGAGTAGACTTCATAGACAAGTTACAGTAGACCTCGTAGATAAGCTAGAGTAGACTTCATAGACAAGTTACAGTAGACTTTGTAGACAAGTTACAGTAGACCTTGTAGATAAGCTACAGTAGACTTTATAGACAAGTCACAGTAGACTGTGTAGACAAGTTACAGTAGACTTCACATGCAAGTTATATTAGAGTTCTTAGCCAAGTTACAGTAGACTACGCAAACAAGTTACAGTAGACTTTGCAGACAACTTACAGTAGACTTCGTAGACAATTTACAGTAGACTTCGCAGACAAATTGCAGTAGACTTGGTATTGTCACGAATTCATGGTCATATAAGATATAGTATCGCGAATATTTGACCTGAGACACGATTACTATTATTAGAACCAAGAGTTCAAATCCATTGTACTATTAAATAATTACAAAATAATAAAATTGAAAGAAACAAAATTAAAGAAAAAAAGATTGAAAAAGAAATGATTGTTTAACTGACAGCGCACTGTCGACTAGTTGACATCATCTACTCGTGCATATCCTCCTCCCCCTCTTATCTCCATTATCTCCCTTATCTCTCTTATCAGTGGGATATGCTCAGGGGGGTGGGGGGGGGTGCTTCTCTCATCTCAAAGGGCCCCTTCACCCCACCCCCACCCGATGTTGATAGCTCGCCAAGTCCTGTTCACAGATAAGGCGCCGGCTTCTTACACTATTGACAAATGTATCTATCTATGAGAAGCCGGGATTGTCGACAGAGCTGATAGCGATTGTTTAACCATAACTGTCGCTTCTGCGGAGTACCCTTACTGTCTACCACGGGACTCTTTTATGTGATATTGAGTGAGCGCAACAACTGGTTTATAGGTGGGAGTGCATCGAGGAGATAGGGGCCGACAGGTGGTTGCAGGAGATAAATATATTGGTTGGTTGGTTGTTGGAGTTTTACGTCCTGGCAACATCTAAAGTGATGTCATGAGGGGTACCTACATATTTTTGTCAGGACGCACTCATCATGGTGACTTTATAGTGACTTTATAGTGTTGCCCCACTGGGAAATCAGGCCACTGGTGTCATGATCAGATATCCCACTCAAGTCACATTATCCTGACACTGAGCTAACCAGTCCTTGCCCTGTCCTATTATAAATGCCGAGCGCCAGGCCAGAAAGCGACAAGTATCAATTTTATAAGTCATTGGTTTGACTCTGTGGAAGGTCGGGAGTTCGTTTCCAGGTGGAGTCAAACCAATGACTTTAAAATTGATACTTTTTGCTTCATAGCCTGGCGAATATTAATAGGATAGGGCAAGGACTGGTTAGATCAGTGTCAGGATAATGTGACTGTGTGGGATATTCGGTCATGGTGCTGTTGACATGGGTGTCCCAGTTGGGAAACACTATAAACTTGCCATGAGCGCACACTGTCACAAGTCTGTACCCGTCCTGATATGACCTTCGATGTTGCCAGGACGTAGAACTACCAATCTTGGTTTGACTCGACCGGGAACCGAACTCCCGATTTCCCGCACGCGAGGCCCGCGCTCTATCGATTCGGCCATGGCGCCTGGTCTCTCGGAGATAGGAGGTAACGAGTTCTTGAGGGATGGTCCTCCTGATAATGATGATACTGTGGGATTTCTCAGTAGCGGTGGGCGGTGTTTGTGGACCAAAGTGGAAATAGTGCACAGCGGCCATAGTCAGCTGCGGGATCCTATGGAAGTGTAGTACTAGTAGTAGTACTAGTACTAGTAGTAGTAGTCTACACTGACCTCTCAGGCAAGGAGCCACATACACAGGTAGGCGTTACTCTTCCAGCTATCAACCGTCCTGATATGACCTTAGATGTTGCTAGGACGTACAACAATAACAAACAAACAACAAACATCCAGCTATCAATACCAGGAGTTATTTACACACATCATTTTAATCATGGATAAAGCAGAGGATGACACAAGTATATGCATTGATACTTTTTGATTGATGATGCTGTTCTGGAAGTCGGTCACAATGTGGGTTACCTAGTGTTACCTAGGACGTAAAACAACAACAAACAAACAGAACAGTTTTAGCAGGTAAGCATGCAATGAGTGTTGGTTTCATTGGTTAGATTCGCTGAACGCGGTGGCCTAATCGGTAGAGCGCAGGATTCCCGCGCAGAAAGGTTGGGAATTTGAATACCAGCCGAGTCAAACCAATGAATTATCAAATTGATACTTGTCGTTACCTAGCCTGGCACTCAGCATTATTAGGAGAAGGCAAGACTGGTTAGCACAGTATCAGGATAATGTGACTGGGTGGAATATTGGGTGCTGGTGACCTGGGTATCCCAGTGGGGCAGCACTATTAAGTCGCCATGAGTGCGCACTCACTATCACAAGTTGGTACCCGTCCTGATATGACCATGGATGTTACTAGAACGTAGAACAACAAACAAGCAAACAACAAGCGTCAGTCAGTCGGTTGCAATGCACTGGCGCATTCACAGAGTATCTATTCTTACATAGACGTAGCCACGTTCTTTGGTACCAGTTGGCGCAGACGTGAATTAACGCGTCGAGCAGGTTCACTGGGCATCATGACGTCACATGATCTGATATGATATGACATGAATGTAATGAAGTAGTAGTTCGTCATTTGCTCACTAGGGGTCGGGCGGCGTAGCACTCTCTCTCTCTCTCTCTCTCTTTCTGGCGACCAGACGGGATGACCGGATGAGTTGAGCGTCCGTTTCCCGTTTTGATAGATTGTGGGATTTGAACCCTGGTCGAGTCAAACCAATGACTTAAAAATGGTGTTCGGCATTAATAGGAAAGGACAAGGTCTGGAGTTGAAAGGAATCAAACCAATGACTTATGAAATTGATACTTGTCGCTTCCTAACCAGGTGCTCGGCATTAAGAATAATAGTATAGGGCAAGGACTGGTTAGCTAAGTGTCAGAATAATGTGACTGAGTGGGATATCGGGTCAAGGTGCCGGCGGCCTGGTTTCCCAGTGTAGCAGCAACTATAAAGTCGCCCTGTGTGTGCACTGTTAAAAGTCAGTACCCATCCTGATATGACCTTAGATGTTGTCAGGACGTAAAACTCCACCAACCAACCGACCAAATCTTTCTGGTGCATGCGCAGGCACCACTGACCGAGAGCGGCCAATCAGTGGCCTGGAAAGCCAGCTCGTGTCTGGTTGGCCGCGGTTCCGCGCGTGCTCGGAAGAGAGAGGCTGTGACCGACCCGCAATGCCAAAACATATATCAGTTGCGAGTTGTGTTAATTATTCAGGGGGGCCATTTGACGGGTTCGCCGGGCGGTGGGGCAACCGGCCAGTGCTGGGACGAGGCTTTCTGGCAGCAGAGCAAAGTAGGCAAGGCAGACTGGATGTGGGGGGTGGTGGGGGGAGGTGGGGGGTGGTAGGGTGGGGGAAGGTGGGGGTGGTAGGCGGATGATGATATGGGGTGGTGGTGGGGAGAGGGGGTGGGGGTGGGGGGTGGTTGCAGATGGGTTGTGGTAGGGGTAGTAGTTGGTTCGTTGTTGGAGTTTTACCTCCTAGCAACATGCGTCTCGCGTGCGGAAGGTTGGGAGCTCGGTTCCCGGCCGAATCAAACCAATGACTTACCAAATTGATACTTGTCGCTTCCTAGCCAGGCACTCAACTTTAATGGGATATAGCAAGGACTGGTTAGCTCCGTGACAGGATAATGTGACTGAGTGAGATATTGGGTCATGGTGCTGGCAGCCTGATTTCCCAGTGGGGCAGCACTGTAATTATAAAGTCACCATGAGTGTGCACTGTCACACAAGTCGGTACCTGTCCTGATATGACCTTAGATGTTGCGAGGACGTAAAACTAACAACCAACCACCAATGGTGGTGGTGATGTGTTAGTGTCACTGGGCTCAACATGAAGCTGGATAATTAGTTTGATTGGCGTCTGACGCTGGTCTCTTTATTGGCCGGCGTTTTATCAACAATAGCTTCTCCTTTTTTAAATATATTAGTATTTATTTTTGCAGAAATATTAAATTTATCCTCAAATGAGTGCCAATCATTCCAGCCTGGAAGCGATGGCAGAATTTGTAAGAGTTAATCATTCCAAACCGGACGCGGTGGCCGAATTGGTAAAAGCCTCTGGCTAGATTCCCATGTGTTCATACCCTGAACGAGTCAAACTAAGAGACTTACCAAATTTATACTTGTCGCTACCTAGTCTGGCACTCAGCGTTAATAGGATATGCCAAGGACCGGTTTGGTCAGTGTCAGGATAATATGACTGAGTGGGATATTGGGTCAGGATTCTGGCAGCCTGGTCTCCCAGTGGGACATAACCATAAAGTTGGCATGAGTGCCCTGTCACAAGTCGGTACTCATCACTGATCGTGATATTATGTTATATGTTGCTAGGACATAAAACACCAACAAACAGCATTCCCTTCATTCCACCCTGTGCTATATTGATACGTGTCTTACGCATCCGTTTGGTGATTAAATCACCCTCGCCTCCCCCCCACTTTGTGATATTAGATGTTTTTTTTTTTTTTAACCGTGTTGCTTTAATAATTTGTTTGTTTTGTTGTTGTTTCACGTACTAGCAACATCTAAGGTCATATCAGGACAGGTACCGACTGATATGATCAGGTCAGGGGCCAGGATCATGACGACTTTATAGTGCTCCCCCACTGGGAGACCCAGCACCATGACCTGATATCCCACTCAGTCACATTATCCTGACACTGAGTTCTATCCTATTAATGCCGAGCGCCTGGCTAGGAAGCGAAAAGTATAACATTTTAAGTCATTGGGGTTTTTTTTGGTTTTTTTTTCATTGGTTTGACTTGACCAGGGTTCGAACCCATGATCCCATTGGTTCGGCTACCCCGATCTCCCAAAACAGGAGACGGACGCTCAACTCATTCGGTCGTCCCGTCTGGTCTGCTTTAATAATATTCACGCTGAGTGATCGGTGGAGTGTTAGCGCGTTGTGCCCTTATCTGGATGGCAGCCAGGTCAAATGGCCCGACCCCATGTGGGACGTCGGGGGTTGGGGGATGAGAGTTGGGGTGGTGGAGGTGTGTGCGTGGGGGGGGGGGGGGGGTCAGTGGTGTGTGGTGGGCGAGATCAGGGGACTATGCAGCCTTAAGCTAAGATTCCTTCTACGCGGTATGCGGTATGTGGCATGCGGTATGTGGATGGGAGGATTCCTTCTACGTGGTATGCGGCATGCGGCATGCGGCACACAACTGGCTATATTTAAAAAATATAAATAAACAAGTATACTCCATACTGCACTGTATATGACATAATATGGCATTTATAGCTATGTACCTCTTGGTACGTCACATGGGGGTTCCTACCTTTATAATTACCAAATTATAGATAAGTATTCATATTTCTGTGGCTATGGTAGCATTTTTACCAACCCGTAACCCCACCACCACCACTACCATATGTTTCCCCTCCGCACCCCTGTGTGTGACCATTCCATAATGATCAGTCGCCTCTCCTCGTCTAAAACTAATGGACACGTGCGACTGAGGTTTCTATTCGCATACCACGTGCCACATGCCACATGCCACACCGATAGCTACAGGGACCGATCGAGTTGCCGCATTTGCATTCGCATTCGCATACCACATGTAAGGAATGTAGCCCATTGACTTCAAGGCGTCTCGATTTTTTGCCGCATTCGCATACCGCATACCGCATACCGCATACCACGTGTAAGGAATCTTAGCTGTAATCAAAATTAAATGCGCAAGTTGGTAAATGTTTCCAGAAGATGTAAAGTTATCAGTGGATCCACATGGTAGGCGCAGTACTGTGAGTTTATTCAATTCATGATAATATTCGCATAAGTATTTATACACCACATAAACACACCCACAGAACCGGACGTGATGACCGAATCTGTAGAGCTCAGGCCTCCCGTGTGGGGTGGTCGGGAGTTCTATTTCCGGTCGAGTCAAAGCAACAATTTACTAAATTGATACCAGTCGCTTCCTAGCCAGGTGCTTGGCATTATTAGGATAGGGCGAGGACTGGTTGGCTTGGTGTCAGGATAATGTGACTGAGTGGGATATCAGGTCATGGTGCCCGTGGCCTGATTTCCCAGTGGGGCAGCGACTCTAAAGTCGCCATGAGTGTGCACTGTCACAAATCGGTACACATCCTGATATTACCTTAGATTTTGCCAGGACGTAAAACTCCAACGACCAACCAACGCACCAATCCTGATGTTATGACCTTAGATGTTGCCAGGATGTAAACTTCCAACAACCAACCAACCAACGCACCCACCCACCCACACACACACACATGCGGGGTGGGGCGGGGTATTGAAGTGCCTGCGTGGAGCCATTAAGGGGATTGTTCAAGAAGGTTGTGTCTGCGCATGCGTGACTACGTGGTATATTACGGCACCATCTCGGACCGTGCCAAGTTCGATACTGATCTCGCCGATTACCTCTGGTTTCGGTCTGTTCGTGTTGGACTGTGCGGGTAGGTGTGTGTGGGTCTGGGTGTGTGAGTGTGGGTGTGTGGATGTGTGTGTGTGTGTGTGGTGGTGGTGGTGGTTGTTGAAAATTATGTCCTGGCAACATCTAAGGTCATATCAGGATGGCTACCGACTTGTGACAGTGCACACTCATGGCGACTTTATAGTGCTGCCCCACTGGGAAATCAGGCCACTGGCACCATGACCCGAAATCCCACTTAGTCACATTATCCTGACACTGAGCCAACCAGCCCTTTCCCTATCATAATAACGCCGAGCGCCTGGCTAGGAAGTGAGAAGTATAAATATGATAAGTCATTGGTTTGGTCGAATTGGTAGAGCGCGAGCCTCAGGTGCGGGAGATAAGGAGTTTGGTTCCCTGTCAAGTCAAACCAATGACTTATCAAATTGATACTTGTTACTTCCTAGCCTGGCACTCGGCATTAATAGGATAGGGAAAAGACTGGTTAGCTCAGTGTCAGGAAAATGTGACTGAGTGGGATATCAGGCAGCCTCATTTCCCAGTGGGGCCGCACTATTAAGTCACCATGAGTGTGCACTGCGACAAGTCGGTGCCCGTCGTGACCTTAGATGAAGGATGTAAAGGATCAAATGTAGGTCAGTGTTTTGGTAGCCGATGGTTATGGCAGATTACGGAGCTTTAAAGGCTCGGTCACATCCACGTTAGTGGACGTAGTTGAACCTAGTGAAGGATAACTTAGTTGAACGTAGTTGAACGTAGTTGAACGTAGTTGGACGTAGTTGAACATACTGGACAAGTACAGATGTTGGTACGTTCAACTACGTTAACCTACATTCAACTACGTTCAACTACGTTAGCCTCCACTACGTTCAACTACGTCCACTAACGTGTATGTGAGTGGGCCTTAAGTAATAGGTTCTGAACGGATTGACACGCCTGATTCATAGTTTTAAATTAAAATAATATATATAGTAACAAATCAATGAACAGCTGGCCATGTTGAGTGAGCCTGTGTGATGACTGCACCTGGAGCTGCTCATCCTGCAGGCCTTTATTGCCAGTTCTTTTAGCACCAGTCGTGAGCAGCTCACAAGTGAAGGAAGTAATGAATGAATCTCTGCGCGAACGAGTAGAAAGCCGGCTCAGCCGGTCGCCATTTTGTAACACTCAGTCCGAAAGTTTGTTTGTTTGTGTGTGTTTTGTTTGTGTGTTCTGTTTGTGTGCTTTGTTTGTGTGTTTTGTTTGTGTGTTTTGGTTGTCTGTTTGTGGCCTGTTACACCCTGGGCATTTGTTTGTTTGTGTGTTTTGTTTGTGTGTTTTGTTTGTGTGTTTTGTTTGTGTGTTTTGTTTGTGTGTTTTGTTTGTGTGTTTTGTTTGTGTATTGTGTGTGTCTGTTTTGGTTGTCTGTTTGTGTGCCTGTTACACCCGGGGCATTTGTTTGTTTGTGTGTTTTGTTTGTGTGTTTTGTTTGTGTGTTTTGTTTGTGTGTTTTGTTTGTGTGTTTTGTTTGTGTATTTTGTGTGTCTGTTTTGGTTGTCTGTTTGTGTGCCTGTTACACCCGGGGCATTTGTTTGTTTGTGTGTGTTTTGTTGTGTGTTTTGTTTGTGTGTTTTGTTTGTCTGTTTTGGTTGTCTGTTTGTGTGCCTGTTATACCCTGGGCATTTGTTTAGGTTAAAGTTGCATAGCCCGATGGTTTTGAATTTCGGACATTTTCTGAGATAAAATATATTATTAGGTCTATTGTAATTAATATGATCTACCTTAATTCATAGATTGAAGTAATCTTGCTTTAAAATTACAAAGTTTGAAGATATTCAGGGTGGCAGAAACTCAAAACTGTCGGACCATGCAACTTTAACAAAGTTGCACCAGTATCTAAGTTCAAATCTAGATGGGTGTTTTGCTTTTGAAAAAAAATGTATGCTTTTATCTGAGTATCCATCTTTAAATAACTCCCAATAAAACAAAAATGGTAATTTATTCCTACAAGAATATTACTATTATTACTAACTCCGCCATTACTTTATCTGATCATCCATCCTTATCACATACTTTTTTCTCTTTTCTCGTTGCAGGGGAGAATATAGGACTGTTGACTAATAGTGGACATTTAAGTAGAACCTCCTCGGGCTCGTCGCTCTCGCCGGCCCTCTGCTCGGCCTCCCCGTCCTCCTCGTCCCCGCTCCTCCCCGGGGGAGGCCCGGCGCCCCTCCCCAATGGCGCCCTCCCCCAGTCCCCGGCGGCCGCCCCGCCACCCGCCCCGGCCGGACAGCAGCAGCCCCCGCCCCCGCCGCCTCACAAGAACTCGCTAGCAATCCCCGCCACCAGCACACCATCACCACAACTACCACACCACCAGCAACAGCAACAGCAAATACAGCAGCAACAACAACAGCATCAACATCCACTCCAGCAGCAGCAACAGCAACAGCAACACCGTCCGCACATTAATACTAGCAATACCAATAGTGTTCACCAACACCAACACCAACTTCAACTGCAAAACCAACACCAACAACATCAATATCAACAACAGCAACAACAACACCAGCAACACCAGCAACATCAACACCACCAACACCAACAAGGGGGCCCGCCTCCTCCACCGCCGCTGCCCCCGCCGCTAACCCCACAACAACAACAACAGCAGCAGCAGCAACAGAAGCAACAGCAACAACATCATCTACACCAGCAGGGGTCATTTCCGGTCCACCCGCGTTCCGCCACGTCACCAGGCGCCGCCTCAACTCCCACTTCCGCCGGGTTAGTTCGCCGGTCGCCCGTCCCCCCGCCACCGGTGGTGGTGGCGCCACGGTCGCGGGCGTCTACCCCTCACGATGCGAGCGGCGTCGCGGCCCCGAACACCGCGTCGCACGTGACGTCACACGCGGCGACGTCACCACACGTCAACTCCCGCGCATTGTCGCGCGTCTCTCCAACATCGGTGACGTCATCAACCGGGTCGGTGACGTCGACCTCGACCCCGACCTCGACCTCGACCTTGACCTCGACCTCGGGCCGCGGCGCGCTGACGCCGGCGTCGCCCGCGTCCATCCCGCGGGAACCAGCGAAGCCGATCCCGGGACTCAGCGGACGGCGGTCGGCCGACGTGACGCCCGACCGCCACACGCCGCTGCCCTTCCCCAAGCCAGCCTGGTCGAGGTACGTCACCCTCACATATACTACTATGACTGTGTTTGTTTTACTTTTCTTTCTTCTCTCTCTCTCTCGGGAGCGCCGGGGACGATAGCAGAGCAATATAGAGCGACGAGAGAGGCGCGAGATGAGAGAGAAGGAGACTGAGGAGAAAAAGGGACAAAGAGAAAAGAAAGAGGAAATAACAAGCACGGTTAACAAGAGGAGTAAATAGTATACAGACTCGCGCGACCGCGTAGAGAAAAAAGAGACCAAGCGTCGAGACGGAGAGCAAGACTCGAGACTGGAGAGAGACAGAGGAGGAGGCAAAGAGAAGAGAGGAGATGACGAGACCCTCTCGCAGCCGTCCGCGCCCCGAGTAGAGAAATCGCGCGTAGAGACCCTCTCTCTCCTCTCCTTCTCTCTCCCCTCTTCTCTTTCTCCCTCTTCTCACCCCTCTCTCCTCTCCCCTCTCCCCATATCTCCTATCTCCTCTTCTCCCTCCCCTCTCTCCCCTCTCTACTCTTCTCTCTCCTCTCTCTCCACTCTCCTTTCTCTTCTCTCCCGTTCACTCTTTTTCTTTTTTGTTCTCTCCTTTGCTTACTTTTACGCCTTTTCACTCTTGGATTCTCCTCCACTCTCTTATACTCTCCTTCACCCTTTCTCACTCTCCTTCTCTCTCTTTCCTTTTATCTTTCAGTCTGTCTATTGCTCTCTTTCAGCCTCCTTCTTTCATCATCCCTTTTCACCCTGATCTATACTCTCTCTTTAATTATCTCTCTTAAATGTTATTTGATTGTTATTGCCGTCCTGGCATATATATATGTTTGTATATATATGAGACTGTCACAAAAGGTGCTAAGCAATATGGGACAAAACTTTGTCCATATTAACGATCAAAACATTATCTACTTATGCATTTGCTCAAGATAAACTGATTTGTTTTTTACATGGTGTTTCATAATCCCAATAGAATGCATATTGATTTGAAGCAAATATCCTTGTGTTTTCAGTGTAACTGTTTCTGTGCTGTTTTGTGTCAATCGTTACTATGGACAAAAAAACGGAGAGCTAGGCACCTAGCTCATATGCGAATATGTATATTTTGGATTACTTTGAGGTGCATTTCTTTTCGGATATAAGTACACGGTGATGATCGTGTACTTGGGGGGATGGGGGATGAGGGGGGGTGCTAGCAATACCCCACCACCTCACACACCACCACCCCATGTAGACACCGTGGAGCATGTTGATTGGTTGTTGGAGGGTGACACATCTAAGGTCATATCAAGACTGCTACCGACTTGTGACAGTGCGCGCTCATGGCGCCTTTATAGTGCTGCCCCACTGGGAAATGAGGCCGACAGCCTTGGAGCAGTGTAGTAGAGCAGGAAATGTAGCTATGACTCCACCTGATGGCACACCTATCACTGTGTCAGTTCTCTGCTTGTCGCACTCTCTCCCACCACTACCCCACCCCCACCCCCACACACCCCCACCCCCACACACGTCCACGTCACCACCACTCCCCCACCCCACCACCATGTCACCCCCACAGCATCACCCCACTACCCCACCCCACCCACCCACACCTGCTCCACCCCACCCGAACACACCACCACAGCATTCCCCTACGCTCCCCCAACACACCTCCGCGCCACCCTCACCCCACCACTCCACTCCCCTCACCCCCCCCCCCCCCCCACCTCGCCCCCATACCCACACTTCCACATCACCCGCACACCACTCTCCCACCCTACCACCACCCTCACCCACCTCCAGGTCACCCCCACCGGCACATACACCACACCCCCCACACACACACCACCACACCACCGCCACCCACACCACACATCCACATCACCCACACCACTTTCCTACTCCACCACAACCCTCACACACCTCCACGGTCATCCCCACCGGCACATACCCCCACACCCCCCACACACTCCCCACCCCTCCACACACCCCACACCACCCCACACACCACCACCCATCCCCACACACACCCCACATATGACCACACCACCCCCACACCCCACTGCCACACCCCACACCACACATCCACATCACCCCCACACCACTCCACCACCACACCCACACGCCACTTCCCCCACCACAACCACCACACCACTCGCCCTCCCCCACCCCTACCACACCCACGTCACTTCGCCGCCACATCACCAGCGTCGTCCTAACACGCCTATAAGAAACCTCCCACCAGGGGGAGCCCTCGGCGCAGAGGAGGTGTGAAAATGATATAAATGTCACGTGGTGCTCCCCGGTGGCCGGTGCGCATGCCTGGTGGCGCGAGTTATTTAGTGTCGATTTGACAGAAGGCAGCCGACCGCTGTGCACTGTGGGTTATCTGCGCTGGGTGTTCCGATGCATTCTGGGAGCCTGCTGGCTCCACAACTGTGGGGCACCGCTGTGCGCTCAGTGGTGGTGGCTTCACCAGCAGTGGCTTCACAGCAGTGGCTTCACAGCAGTGGCTTCACCAGCAGTGGCTTCACAGCAGCGGCTTCACAGTAGTGGCTTCATGGCAGTGCCTTCACAGCAGTGGTTTCACAGGCTTCACAGCGGTGGCTTCACAGCAGTGCCTTCACAGCAGTGGCTTCATGTCACTGGCTTCATAGCAGTGTCTTCACAGCATGGGCTTCACAGCAGGGGTTTCACAGCGGTGGCTTCACAACAGTGGTTCTACAGCAGGGGCTTCATAGCAGTAGCTTCACATCAGTGGCTTCAATTGGCACTTTAAACATAGACCGCCAGTATGGCTTTTCTTTGAACCTCACTCTCTCACCCTCCCCTCTCTTCCCCATCCTCATTCCCCTCCCTCCTCTCCCTCCGTCCCTCCTCTCCGTCCCCCCTTCCCCCTCCACCCACCTCCCCCCTCCTCCCTCCCACCTCCCCCGTCCTCCCTCCCACCTCCTCCCTCCTTCCCTCCTCACACTCCCCACCCTCCCCCCGGCCCCCTCCCTGCCCTCCCCACTTCTGTGTCTTCCTTTAGTGGCTACAGTTAAAATGACATTTTAGAGCATTTATTATGCTCTGAATCAAGACCGCCATTTTGCCACTTTGTAATATTTGAGTGCAACATCATCAAATTCAAAATAGAATCCACTGACTCAAACCGGTGTGTGACGTCATCGCCTGAGAGCTGGGGGGGTGGGGGAGGTCTTATGTCCTTTGAGACATGTAGACTCGCCGAACACTGTGCAGGTGGTGGTGTATTAGGTAGGTAAACCCCAATCCTACGACAGCCATCGGGTGTGACATGGCTATTCTGTGTATGCGGGTGGGTGTAGGGCTATGGGTGTGTGTGGGGTGGGTGGGAGGTATGGTGTGGGTGTGTGGGGGTAGGGGTGTGTGGGTTGGTGGTAGGGGTGTGGGTGGTAGGGGTGTGGGTGGAGGTGTGGGTAGGAGTGTGGGGGCGCCAGGATGATTTGTTTGGGCCACACTAGGTTTATGACAGCTAATTCCACATGCCTACCCCCCCCCCCCCCCCCCACCCAGGGCTACTCCGGTGGCGCCATCTTATGGCCGGCGGTGGCGCCCCTGGTGGCGACACCTCGCCTCGCTGCTACCTCCCCGTGCAGGGAGCATTCATTACGCTCGGCTCCGATCCCAATTGGACTTCATCTTGTCCTAATAACTCCCCCTCCCTCTCCCCCTCTCCCCCTCTCTCCCTCTCTCCCGCTCTCCCGCTCTCCCTCTCTCCATCTCTCCCTCTCCCCCTCTCCCTCTCCCCCTCTCCACCTCTCCCCTCGCCCCGCTCTCTCTATCCCCTTCTCTCTTCTCTCTCCCACTCTCTCCCTCTCCAACTCTCTCCCAATCATCCTCTCTCCCTCCTCCCTCTCCTTCCCTCTCCTTCCCTCTCCTTCCCTCTCCTTCCCTCTCCTTCCCTCTCCTTCCCTCTCCTTCCCTCTCCTTCCCCCTCACTCTCACTCTCATATTCCTTCACCCTCTCTCTCTCCTTGTACCTCTCCCTGCCCTTCTCCCTGCCTCCCTTCCTTCCTCCCACCTCCCTGCCTGAGTTTAACTCATAATCCATGACAGATTTCGCTGCGAACAACAAACAAGCGCCTTGCGCATTATGATTAAAACTTGTGTAAATTCAGCATGATTTGCTGGAGGCTTGGGAGTTGGGTTTGATTAATTGTGGGTGTATTCTATGCAGATTAGCTGTTATTTTGTGATAAGACGGGCGGTGAATGATCAGCCAGCTGAGCTAGACCTGTAGTCGCCGGACGCCTCTTTGGGCTGGGAGACAATCAGTGGCAGGATGGAGAACGGAGGGGCGATATGATTGTGGCACCTGCCTGGGATTAATTTAACACCGCAGTAAGTCCCCGATTATCGTCCATTCACCCGCCAGCTCCATCCTCTATTATCGCCCACTCTTCACCAAATGCACCTATCATCGCCCATCGCAACTTTCGGGGGCGAGAGGGGGGCGGAATAGGAACTGTATTCATTATACGCAGTGCGCCTTGTGGGTGGGTGGGTGGGGGTGGGTGGGGGTGGGGGGAGAAGAGGCCAATGGGATCAGGACTCTCCATAATGCCTACTTTGAATAAAGAACCACCATTGGCAGGTGGAGGGGGGTGAGAGAAGTGTGGGGGTTGGGGGGGGGGGGGGAGTAGGATAACAAACAGAACGCTGTGGGGCCTCATGGGGAGGCTTGTTTTGAAATTGAGAAACTGCTTTGTTGAGTGTTGGTCTTTTTCCCCGCTGTCCATCTTTTCTTCTCCTCCTCCCCTCTCTCTATCTCTCTTTCTCTCTCTCTTTCTCTCTCTCTCTCTCTCTCTCACTATGCCTACTCCTCCTCCACTCTCGAGTTGGAATGATCGTTGTTATTTCTTTTAATGAATGGGGAAAAAAGGAAAAAAGATTCTTTTTAAAAACCTCAGCAGCACACACTATGGACACCCAAGAGCAGTTTGACGGTAGGAGGGTTTTTGTAGCGGGGGGTGGGGAAGGGGGAGGTGGGTGGGGAGTGGGGGTAATGCAATAAGGCTTGTGATGCTTGGCTCCAAAGGCAATTGGATGTTGAGGGACAGTTAGCGGTTGTTTGGTGAGATGGGGATGGGACTATTTATGTTGTGGTGGGGAGTGGTGATGGGGGGTGGCGGTGGGTGTGTGGGGTGGTAGGGGTGAGGGTGGGGTCGATGGGAGGGGGTGGGTTTGTAGGGTGGTGTGTGGTGTGGGGGTGGGGTAGGGGGTGGTGGTGAGTAGGCGTGTGGTGGGACTGATGGTGGGGTGTGGGTGACTGTGGATGGGTGTGGGTGGGGGTGGTAGTGTGTGTGGGTGGGTGTAGGCGTGGTGTGAGGATAGGTGTGTGTGGGGGTGGGGGGTGATGAAGGGTGTATGGGTGGGGGTGGGTAGTAGGGGTGGAGGTGGGTGTGGATGGTGGGGTCGGGTGTGTATAGGCGTGGTGTGGGGTGGGGGTGGGGTAGGTGGGTGGTGGAGTAAGTAGGTGGGGTGGTGGGAGGGGGGTATGTGAGTGGTGGGAGTGGGTGGAGATGGGTGGTGGGGTGGAGGTGGGGGTGTGGGGGTGGTGGTTTAGTGGATGTGGAGTCGTAGCGACATAATGCCTACTACTTTAATAGTTATCAGATGCAGAAGTGTAAAAGCGGCATTATCCGCAAGACAATGGTGGCAGCCCCTGAATGGATCCGCTGACCTGCCGCCTAATGACATAATTGCGATATTGGGAATTAATGGCGGTGTTCTGTGTTAACACGCGAATAGATTATACGCTGAAGTGGGATGCAGCGGATGTAAAATGCAAGCGATGAATGGCCATTTTAAATGGGGATTAGGGTGATGGATTACACTTTTAGAGAAATAGAAAAGAATCCTCCCTGGTTGAATTAGAGAACGCCTACCAGGGTGTAATCCTTATTTGTCGTCTGCTTTCGCTGGATGTCTTTTGTTTTCAGTTGGAAGTATTTCAATGGAAAGTACCCGTACATTTTTACTAAAAATTTGTAATTAAGTTGTTTCAGGGATGAAAGATCTCCGCGAATTCGCAGATTTCTGGGATTTTTCCTGTAGCTATTAGTGTATACTAATACATTGCGCCCTTCCTGATATGACCTTAGATGTTGTTAGGATGTAAAACTCCAACAGCCAACCAATGTGTTATTTCATGCTGCAGCACCATCAGCGTATACTAATATGTGGTTCAAACGCCGCAGCAGTGTCAGCGTATACCGATATGTGGTGCAAACGCTGCAGCACTAGCAGCGTATACTACTAACAGGTGCTTCTAACGCCGAAGCACTAGCAGCTTATACTACTAATACATGCTTCAACCAGCGCAGCACTATCAGCGTATACCAATATGTATGAAATCTGACTTCCGGGAATTTTCAGCGATTCCCTGACAATGCTAAGCCTATGGGAGAATATCAGCATTTCCGCTTTTTTTCCCGGAGACCACTTTCATCCCTGGTTGTTTGTAGGAAATATATTTAATTCTGGAGGTACAGTTGGCTCTTGAATGTGTATTTATAACGAGAGCGGCATCCAGTTTGGGCAGAATCGATAGAGCACAAGCTTCCCATGTGGAAGGTCAGGAGTTCGAATCCCAGCTGAGTCAAACCAATGACTTTTCAAATTGATACCTGGCACTCGACATTAATAGGATAAGACAAGGACTGGTTAGCACAGTATCAGGATAATGTGATTGTTTTGTGGGATATTGGGTCATGGTGCCAACGGCCTGATTTCTCTGTGTGGGGCAACACTATAAAGTCACCATGAGTTTGCACTGTTACAAGTCGGTGCCCGTCCTGATATGGGCTTAGATATTGCTAGGATGTAAAACAACACCACACACTCTCCCTCTTTAAAAAAAAAAGAAAAGGAACAACAAAGAAATGACTGTGTTGGATATCGGGTCATGATGCCGATGTCCTGATCTCCCAGTCGCAGTGGGGCAGCACTATAAAGTCGCCATGAGTGCGCACTGTCACAAGTCGGTACCCATCCTGATATGATCTTAGATGTTGCTAGGACGTGAAAGAACACCACACTGTCCCTCTTTTCTTTTTAGAGAAGCAAACAAATAAAATAAAAGCAACATGAAAACAACAAAAGAAGCAAAGCAAAGCAAAATAACAACAAGCAAAACCTTTTAAAAAAGCGCACAAAAAAGCAAAAGAAATTGTTTTTAAACCAAAACAAAACACAAAGAAAGCAAAAGAGGACGTGCAGTTGAAGCGATATGTCAGTGATTCTTTTTAAAAGTAGCCCGGCCATTGCCCATCGCCCATGGACTGGTAGATAAATAAACAAATAAATGCTGGCTATGTGAAGGAGGGAGGCAACATAATGTTCCGCCATCACAGCAGACTGTTGAGCTGCTCACCATGCCGGTGTGTGTGTGTGTGTGGGGGGGGGGGGGGGCTTTAGTGTAATGGGACCGATGTTAACTCTATCAACTCGCCGGGGCACAAATTGCCTGTGGTGCGCAGGGGCATTCACAGAATTCCGCCAGGTGGCGCGATGAAGATGAAGGTGGGGGAGGGAGGGAGGGAGGGAGGGAGGGAGGGGGAGGTGGAGGAGTTCTCCTGTGGGGATGTGCTTGCCTGCATGCTGAGCATAGCAACCCTGTTGCCGACCCTGGAGGTACGGAGTTCTCCAGCACCTATGGGTTATAGTTAGTAAGTTTGTTGTATTTAACGACGCCTCTAGAGCACAACGATTTTTATCATCGGCTATTTGGACGTCAAACATATGGTCATTCTGACATATTTCTTTGGAGGCAACCTCGCTGCCGCCACATAGGTTACGCTTTCCGATAAGCAGCAAGGGGTCTATTATATGCACTTTCCCACACCGACAGGACGGTTGTAGTTTGTGATCTTAAAGTTGCATCGTCCAATGCTTTTTTTCAGTATTGGTGGGATAAATATAGTAAGTTTGGTTGGTTGTTCGAGTTTTATATCCTGGCAACATCTATGGTGATATCAGGACCGGTACCGGCTTTTGACAGTGTGCACTCGTGGGGACTTTATAATGCTGCCCCGCTGGGAAATAATGCAACCGACACCATAACCCGATATCCCACTCAGTCACATTATCCTGATTCTGTCTTAACCAGTCCTTGCCCTATCCTATTAATGCTGAGCGCGAGGCTAGGATGTGACAAGTATCAATTTTATAAGTCATTGGTTTGACTCGACCGGGATGCGAACTCCCAACCTTCTGCATGCGAGGCCTGCGCTCTACAGATTCGGCCACCGCGCCTGGTGTGTTAGGATGATTTTTGTGTGGCTGTGGGTGTGTGGCTGTGGGTGTGTGGCTGTGGGTGTGTGGCTGTGGGTGTGGCTCTAACATGATGGCTTTGCTACATTCATTTTGTAACACGCTCTCTTATGATCTGTGAGTTCGTAAAAGGTATTCAATAACAAAATGATTCACTCAACAGTGTGTACTTTTTGTTATTGTACATTAGTTGATTAAGCAGCGAAAATTTCAATCGCGGACAATTGGTCTTCCTCATTCCACTGCTCATTGCCCTATCATAGTAATGGTCAAATGTCAGGCTAGATAGCAACAAGTACCAATTTTTAAGTCATTAGTTTGACCCGGCCAGTGGTGTAACATGGGAGTTCAAATGCCATGAGCTGCCAAAACGAGGAGTGTGTGTAAATGTGTGTCAGTATGTGTCAGTATGTCAGTATGTGTAAGTATGTGTAAGTGTGTATAAATGCATAAGGGTGCGTAAGTGTGTGGAACTGCTAGTGTGTTTAACTTTAAGTGCGTGTTGTGTATATGTATGTAAGTGTTACATGTTTGTAAGTATGTCTAAGTACATGTATATGTAACTGTAAGTATATGTGTAAGTGTGTCCAAGTGTGTGTAAGTGTAGCAAGTGTGTGTAAGTGGGTCAGGGTATGTAAATGTGTGCATGTAAGTGTATGTGTAAGTGTGTGTAAGTATGTGTGTAAGTGTAAGTGTGTGCATGTATGTGTTGCGTAAATGTGCGTAAGTGTGTGTAAGTATGTGGATGTGTGTAAGTGTGTGGACGTGTGTAAGTGAGTGTGTATGTGTGTAAGTATACCTGTATGTGTTGGGTAAGTGTGTGTATGTGTGCATGTATGTGTGGGGTAAGTGTGTGTGTCTGTGTGTAAGTGTGCGTGTATGTGTTGTACAAGTGTGTGTAAGTATGTGTGTAAGTGTGTGTAAGTGTGCGTGTATGTGTTGGGTAAGTGTGTGTATGTGTGCGTGTATGTGTTGTGTAAGTGAGTGCAAGTGTGTGTAAGTGTGTGGATTTGTGTAAGTGTGTGTGTGTGTGTAAGTATACGCGTATATGTTGGGTAAGTGTGTGTAAGTGTGTATGTGTGGGGTAAGTGTGTGTATGTGTCTAAGTGTGCGTGTATGTGTTGTAAGTGTGTGGATGTGTGTAACTGTGTGTAAGTGTGTATGTGCGTGTGTATGTGTGGGGTAAGTGTGTGTGTCTGTGTGTGTGTAAGTGTGTGTGCATGTATGTGTTGCATAAGTGTGTGTAAGTGTGTGTAAGTGTTGGTGAGACAGATGGCGGTAACACTAACGGGTCTAGTGGTGTTTGAGTGTTTGCGGGGTCGAGGTGGTGTGGTGTAGGAGCTGTAGGTGAGTGAGTTGGTGGTGTCTGGTAAAGCGGTTTTTTCTCTGTTTTTTTTTGTGTGTGGTGGTGGTGGTGGGGTGGGGGGGGGAGTTGAGTTAGGTGCCGGAAGTACAAGGAGGCCGGGGGGTATCGGGGGTATCTACAGTCGGTTCATGTACAGATGTTAACAGCCCGCCGAGGGAGGGCCCCGCCCCCATAAACATTTCATCTAATCTATCCGCCGAGACCGGCCGCGCCCCGCCCCTCCCCGGTCTGCCCCAGCTTACCCCCGGCCTCCACCCCACCCCCTCCCCGGCCCCTCCCCGGCTTCTTCCTGACCTACCCCCGGCCCCTCCCGGCTTACCCTCGATCCCCCTCCCCGGCCTTCCCCCGGCCTCCCCCCAGCCTTCCCCGGTCTTCTGCCACCTCCCCCTCCCCTCTCTCCCCGCCCCCCCCCCCCCCCCCGCCTCAACCTCTCCTCCTCCGCCGCCTCCCCCCAGGGTTACCCCCAGCCTCCCCCGGCTTACCCCCGCCTCACTCCTCCTCCCCTCTCCGGCCTCCGCTGCCTCCTCCCGCCTCCCCACGGCCTCCTCCCCTCCCCCCCCCTCCCCCGACCTCTCCACGACCTCCTCCCGGCCTATCCCCAGTCTCCTCCCCGCCGAGAAAAAAACCCGGGCATCTTAAAGTTTGATGTAACGCGAGTCGGGGGAGCTGCTAACCGGTTTTAGACTTTCATGGTGCTATATCTCTAAGTATTGCACTCTGAGGGGCTATAAGGGCTGGTCGGAATGGGGCGACAGGGTGTGCGTACTGGTAAGTAGGAGAACCGGCGGGGGCACGGGGGAGGGGGGGGGGGTGAGAGGGGGGGGGCAGGGGGTGCGTGTAGTGTAGGGAGGAGGGGGCGTAGGGTTGGTTGGTTATTGGAATTGTACCTCCTGGCAACATCTAAGGTCATATCAGGATGAGTACCGACTTGTGGCAGTGCACACTCATACTGATAGTGACTTTATAGTGCCGCCCCACTGGGAAACCAGTCTGCCAGCACCATGACCTGATATCCCGCTCAGTCACATTATCCTGACACTGAGCCAACCAGTCCTTCGCCTATCTTACTAATGCCGACTGCCAGGCTAGGAAGCGACAAGTATTAATTTGTAAGTCATTGGTTTGACTCGACTAGGGTTCGGGACTGGGTATGGTCAGGTCGGGTCTGGTCAGGCAGGCGAAGACCATTTGTCGTCTGCAGTGTTGCCAGTAACCATGGTTATTGCAGTGACTAGGCACAATGGAACACGTTGTGCATGTTACATGCACAGTGCAGTTTGTGGGTTGTCTGATAAAGAGGCTATGAGCTCACGTTGAACCGGGCAGCAGCAGTACGTTGTTGCGGCATGTGTAATGCAGTTTGTGGATTTCCCTATTGGGAACTGTGAGCCCACATTGAATCGGGTATCGGCAATGCTTTGTTGCGCATGTGTAATATTAACTATTATACTTTGTGGATTTCCCTACTGGGGACTGTGAGCCCGCATTGAATCGGGTATCAGTAGTACCTTGTTGCGCATGTGTAATATTAACTAATATACTTTGTGGATTTCCCTGAACTCACGGTGAATCGGATATCAGCAGTCCATTGTTGCGCATGTGTAATGCAGTTTGTGGATTCTCCTATTGGGGGTGTGAGCCCACGTTGAAACACATGGTTAATATAGAGGGAGTGCATGTGACATCATCACTCAGCGGTCAGAGGTCAGCAATCAGCGATCTTGGATTACGAGCACCCTTGCCTAGCCCTGTTGTGAATATATGCTGATGCAGTAACATCATTTTCCTTGTGTTCTGAGCTGTTCTGGGCAGTTTACATCCAATGTGTTTACTTTCAGCACTTTAACAACAACTTCTGAGGCCAAACTGCTGAAAACAGTGACAAATAAACCAATAAATAGGTAAATAAGCACAATGTAGACAGGTGCAAGCCTTCTGTATGTAATCCAATATGGCCACCGAAAGTTGCCTCGTGACGTCAGTACACCCCCTCTATAGTTTGTGGGTTCCCCTATTGGGGGCATGGGGGGGGGGGGGGAGGGTTGTGAGGCCACGTTGAACCGGGTATCGGCAATGCCTTGTTGTGCATGTGTAATGCAGTTTGTGGGCTGCCTGGTATGGTTCATGTTGAATCATGAACCAGCAGCACTTGTTAGTGTTACGCACGTGTACTGCTCGGTATATGGGTTATCTGCATGGATTGTCTGTGTGTGTCTCAGTGTGTGTCTCAGTGTGTGCCTCAGTAGTAAGTAGCGGGAGGCCAGTCGGCGTGTAGGAATGATGGCTCCCCTCCCCCTACCCCTCCCCCTCCCCCACCACACCACACACACACACACCATGTCCGTACTAAGTACCTGGAGGCCGGGCGGTGCTTTATAGCAGGCCGGCGCCTGGGTCTACACGCCCCGGGCCGTACCACGGGAGGTCACAGCACGAGCAGCTAACTCACCAGCTTCCATCCCCCACAATGCACTGCGACTACTGCCACACCATGGCAGGTCACGGCATGAGCAGCTAACTCACCATCTTCCATCCCCCACAATGCACTGTGACTACTGTGGTAGCATCGGAGGTCATGGCACGAGCAGCTAACTGACCAGCTTCTGCCTCCCACAATGCACTGCAACTGCTGCCACACCATGGCCGGTCATGGCACGAGCAGCTAACTTACCAGCTTCCGTCCCCCACAATGCACTGTGACTGCTACCATACCACGGGAGGTCACAGCACGAGCAGCTAACTCCCCACCCACCACCCCCCCCACAATGCACTGCGGTACTGCCAGCTGTCGGAGGTGGCCATAAATAGTGACCAGTCAGGTATACATGGTCACGTATCTGACGCATGCCTTGTGATCGCGCATGTCGGACGATGTGGGACCCAGTGTGGTTCAAACTCCCGACCTTCCGCACGCGAGGCCAGCGCTCTACCGATTCGACCACCACGCCGGTTATTGCTTTAGGAAGTTTGGGTACGGGATGCAGTGGCCAAATCGGTAGAGCGGAAAGTCAGGAAGTCTAATCCCAGCTGAATCAAACCAGGCGGTCATGCTTCCCATGCAGAAGGTAGGGATTTTAAATCACAGTTGCGTCAAACCAATGACTTACAAAATTGATACCCTGTCGCCACCTAGCCTGACGCTCGGCATTAATAGGAGAGGACAAAGACTGGTTAGCACGGTATCAGGATAACGTGTCTGTGTGGGGGGATATCGGGTCATGGTGCCAGCAGCCTCGTCTCCAAGTGGGGCAGCACTATAAAGTCGCCATAAATGCACACTGTCTCAAGTCGGGACCCACCCTGATATTGACCTTAGATGTTGCTAGGGTACAAAACAAGAACGAACAACTGGGAAATTCGGTGGTGGGGTTGATGGGGAGTTTGCACTAGTGAGTAGTATACCGAAGTAGCGTTGTCGCAGGCATCATTTATCTAACAGTGTAGGTAGCTATCCTGCAAGCAATGTGCATGGGACTACTACAGTGTGTGAGTACCACTATGGGGTGCCAATGTCGACCGGTATGGGGCGCCCAAGTCGAACAATTGGCGGGGTCATGTCAAACAATATGGATTGCTTATGCTTAACATTATGGGGCGCCTGTGTCAGAGACTATTACTAGTATTACTAGTAATAGTACGAGTATTAGGCGCCTCTGTCAAATACTATAGGGCACCTATGTAGGACACTATTACCAGTATTAGGCGCCTCTGTCAAATAATATAGGGCACATATGTCAGACACTATTACTAGTATTAGGTGTGTATGTCAAATACTATAGGGCACCTATATCAGACACTATTACTAGTATTAGGTGTCTATGTCAAATACTATAGGGCACCTATGTCAGACACTATTACTAGTATTAGGCATATGTGTCAAATACTATAGGGCACCTATGTCAGAGACTATTACTAGTACTATTAGGCTTGTATGTCAAATACTATAGGGCACCTATGTCAGACAATATTACTAGTATTAGGCATCTATGTCAAATACTATAGGGCACCTATGTCAGACACTATGGGGAGTCCCGGTGTCCGTGAGTCCCAGTGTATTGGAGTCCCGGTGTCTGCTGTCCGTAGGTCCAGGTGTCTAGGAGTGCCAGTGACCCAGTGTCTGGGAGTCCCGGTGTCCATGAGTCCCGGTGTTCATCAGTCCCGATGTCCATGAGTCCCGGTGTTCATCAGTCCCGGTGTCCATGAGTCCCAGTGTCCGTGAGTCCCGGTGTTCATCAGTCCTGGTGTCCACGAGTCCCGGTGTCCGTGAGTCCCGGTGTCCGCGAGTCCCGGTGTCCGTGAGTCCCAGTGTCCGTGAGTCCCAGTCTCCGTGAGTCTTTGTGTCCGTGAGTCCCAGTGTCCGTGAGTCCCAGTGTCCGTGAGTCCCGGTGTCCGGCTGTCCCAGTGTCTGGGTGTCCGTGTGGGTGGGAGTGATGGCTCGGGCTGTGTACACGTGTTAGGGAGCCATGTTCGGGACATCTTTAAGGCCTTGCTCCCCTAACCCCTGGCTTACTCGCCCTCAGCCCCACCCGGCCGCCGCCCGCCGCCCGCTCGTCCCGCCCCTCCCCTCCCCGCCCCGCCCCGCCCCGCCCCGCCCCGCCCCGCCCCGCCCCGCCCCGCCCGGCCCCGCCCCGCGTCCGGGGTTATTTTGTTCCGGCAAAGCGGCGTCGGTCCTCTGGGTATGGCCGCCTCTTGTCTGTAGATGAGGTTGGTCTGGGCCCGGCCTTGCAACAATTCAACCACTACTCCCAGCGATATATATATATATATATACACATATATATATATAGTTTTGAAAGTGAGCAGAGTGACAGTTGGCTCATGGTGTAGAGGAGGCGGGGAGGAGAGAATGCCCGCTCCGCAGTGAATAACATGGAAGCTAAGATGGTTAGAGAGAAACATTAAGGGGATGCCGTTATTTATATCCACATAATAAATTACATAGTACATATATATAATCTCTGGTGGCCGAATGTGTAGAGCACGGGCCTCGCGTCCGTGAAAATGGTGTTCAGTTCCCGGTCAAGTCAAACCAATGACTTATACTCAGCATTATTTAGGATAGGGCAAGGACTGGTTGGCTCAGTGTCAGGATAATGTGACTGAGTGGGATATCAGGTCATGGTGCTGGCAGCCTCATTTCCAGTGGGGCAGCACTATAAGGTCGCCATGAGTGCACACTGACTCAAGTCGGTACCCATCCTGATGTGACCTTAGATGTAGCCAGGCCGTAAAAACTCCAACAAATCAATTAATTACAACGATTATATATATATAATCCTTTTAATACAGGCAATCGCACTTCAGTCCCTTATCTGCAACGTAAATCAAATTAAGATATTGTTGTTCTTTCTTGTGTGTGTGTGCGATTACTACTTATACATTTCTAGATTTTATTTTACTTGGAGAAAGAAATACATGAATTTAATTTTTTTGTAAATTTAGGCACACAAAATAAACTAATGCTGTTGCTGCTCGGTGATTTCTTAGTATCACACAATGGCGGCGTGTGCGTGTGCGCGTGCATGTGCGCGTGCGCGCGCGTACCACGGTGTGTGGGCGTGCGCATTGTAAACGAGCCTATCGTTGGCTGGCCATGGCCCTGGGGTCCTTTCGGGGTCTAGTACTAACTGTGTGCTTTGGCCCGCCCCGCCCCGCCCCGCCCCGCCCCGCCCCGCCCCGCCCCGCCCCGCCCCGCCCCGCCCCGCCCCGCCCCGCCCCGCCGGACCCGCTCCGCCCCGCTTCGCCCCCGCTTCAACCCGCTATGAGCCCCGCCCCGCCCCGCCCCACCCCGCCGCGGCCCCAGCCCTTCCCGCCCGCCCGCCCCGCCCGCCCCGCCCCGCCCCGCCCCCTCCCTCCCAATACCCGCCGGGGAACCATACCATCAGCCGGCCCCGTCCCTCGGGTGTCCCCGGGGAGACTTGGCTAATTCCACACCCGAGATATTAAAAGGGCACCCCGCCCTCCGGCGGGCCGGCGCGCCAGAACAGGGTCTAATTTCCAATAAGATCAGTCCGCAACGGGAGGGAGGGGACGAGGGGAGGGGAGGAGGGGGCGGAAGGGGAGGGGAGAGGGAGGGAGAGGAGGGGTGGAAGGGGAGGGGGGGGAGGGGGGAGGGAGGAGGGAGCGGAAGGAGAGGGGAGAGGGAGGGAGAGGAGGGGTGGAAGGGGAGGGGGGGGAGGGAGGGGCGGCAGGGAGAGGGGGAGGAGGGGAGAGGGGAGGGCAATGGAGAGGAGCGTGGGGAGAGTAGGGATGGGGGATGGGGAGGGTGGAGGGGAGGGGAAGGGAGAGGAGCGTTTGGAGAGTAGGGATGGGGGATGGGGGAGGGGGAGGGTAAGGAGGGAGGGGTGGAGGGGAGAGAGGAGGGGAGGGGAAGGGAGAGGGGCGGGGTGTTATTGTGCATTGTTGATGATTACGTTGATTATTATGATAATCATAGTTTTTGTCATAATAATTACAGTTATGCAACAATGACTACTAATGGTGATGGTGATGATGATGACGATGACAATAATATTAATAATAAAGACAATAATAAAAATAATTATCGTGGCAATGGCAACAACAATGATAATTAATCGTGGTTGATTGTGATTAAGGGTGATTATAACAAAGATGAGAATGATGATTGTGACGATGATACTATTATACTATTAATACTAATGTTACTTTATCTCCATATGTTTGTCTTTGGTGGTGGAGATGCGGCAACAGACCGAGTGATACAAAAAAAGAAGCAGAAAATACAAATAAAAACAATGGTATTCCCACATGTAGACCTGGCCCTTCTTGTCCCTCCCCGTCCTGCCTCCTCCGCTACCCTCCCCTCCCACTTGGCTCTCCCTCCTCTCCCCCTCCGGCTCTTCTTTCCCCTCCCCTACTACTGTTCCTTTTGTTCCCCTTCCCTCCCTTACTTCCCTTCCTTTCCCCATTCTCCCCTCCCTTCCCTTCCCCTCCTTCCCCCCCCCCCCCCCTTCCCCTCCGCCCCCTCTCCTCCCCTCCTCCCCTTCGCCTCCGCCCCTTCCCCTCCGCCCCCTTCCACTGGCTTCCCATCCTCTCCTTCCCCTCCTTCTCCTTCCCCTCCCTTCCCCTCCTTGCCTTCCCTTCCACTCCTTCCCCTTCTCGCCAGGCCCTTCGCCTCCCTACCTTCACACCCCTCCTCCTTTCTATAATTTCCCATCTCCCCTCCTTTTCTTTCTCCCTTCCCTCCCTTCCCCTCCCTTCCCCTCCTTTCCTCACCCCATTTCTTCCCTCCCCCCGGTCTAATTCATCCGCCTCCTGCCCATCTTCCCTCCCCCCTCCCTTCCCCTCCTCCTCCCTTCGCCCTCCTCCCTCCCTCCTCCCTCCTCCCTCCCCTCTCCTCCCTCCACCCACACCCACATGGCTCTTATATCACAAAACATGGCTGTGTTGTCGTGTACTCCCTCACACGCCTACCGTTCCGTTCCGCCCATCTCGAGGTGCCATCGAGTTAGTGGCCTTTTTATACGCAGTGACAGCTGAAGTGAATATGTAATTAATTAATGCCTCAGTCTCCATCCGCCCTCCCCCTCCCTCTCCACCTCCCCCATCACCTCCCCCCTCTCCTCCCCCAAGCCGCTACCCCCCCTCCCCCTCTCCCCACCCACTTCCCCCTCCCCCCCACTCCTACCCTTCCTCCCCCCTCCCACCCCTCCCCCCTCCCCTCCCTCTTCCCCTCCCCCTCCCTCCCTCTCCCCCTCCCCCTCTCCCCCCCCCTCTCCACTTCCCCCCCCCCCCCACCTCCCCTCCCTCTTCCCCCTCCTCCCCCTCCCCTCCCCTTCCCCCTCCCATCTCCCCGCCCCTCCCTCTTCCCCCTGCCCCCTCGCCCTCCCACGTCCCCCCGCCTCTCCCTCAACTCCCTCTTCCACCCTCCCGTCCCCCCTCGGGCCCACTCGGCCGTCGCCTGTGACACGAGTAGGAAGACGATAGGCACTAAACAATATAAATTGAACATCATTTGCTGTTGCCTGCCAACGGCGGGTGTGAGGATTATCAACAAGTTCTCGCCCGGTTAAAGTTGCATAGTCAGATGGTTTTACACCGGGCACAGTGGCCTAATCGGTAGAGCGCCGGCCTCGCATGCGAAGGTCGGGAGTTTGGTTCCCAGTCGAGTCAAACCATTTGTTTGTTTGACCCCCCCCCCCCCCCGTCCCCAACACAAGAAGTTAACATCGGCTATTGTGGGAGGTCGAGTCAAACCAAGGACTTTAAAACTTATACTCGTCACTTCCTAACCTAGCGCTCTGCATTAATAGGATAGGGCAAGGACTGGTTAGGTCAGTGTCAGGATAATGTGACTGAGTGGGATATTAGGTCATGGTGCCAGTGACCAGATTTCCCAGTGGGCAGCACTATAAAGTTGCCATGAGTGTGCACAGGTCGGTACCCGTCCTGATATGACCTTAAATGTTGCCAGGATGTAAAACTTCAACCAGTCAACCGATGGTTTTGAGTTTCTGTAATTTCCTGAGATAAATAGATTAGTTTGATCGTTATACTCTACCTTAGTTTTGTTTGAAGTAACGAGTATTTTAAGTGGCTAACCTTTGAGATATTTGAAGTGCAACCATGCTAAATTAATTTAGGCAATCATGCCAACACTCTGACACCCTACATTTCTGCAGTAACGGGTTCTATTAAATTGACTCAGTATTCCCTTTGATGTGACGACAAATGCTTAATAAGTGCACCAGTATCTAAGTTAGATATGTAGAATGAAATCTCGATAATTGTTTTGGTTTTGAAAATTTGATGTTTTCATCAGACTATGCAGCTTTAAACAAAAAATCACCTTCCTCTGCCCAAACAAAAATTAATCAAAGAAAGATCATTAAAACCTCATGGAAAAATATTATATAGGTAACGAAACAATTAACCAATTGTAGAACTACCAAACTCACAGAGGGTGGGGAGATGTGGAAAAGGGTTTACAAACTGAGGAATAATGCAGTATGTAGCGACACGACAATTGAAAATGAAAAAACACAAGGGGAACCACAAGATTATTACCGTCTAGCGGCAAAAACAAGGCATTAGACTTAACCATTATGGGCAGCATTTTTTTCTTGAAGATTTATAATACCTATCATGGATAAGTCTGAATAGACTTGTTTTCACCATTAGACAGTTTGTCGACAGAAAGGCCGAGTCTACACTTTTACCGACCCAAGGGATTTTTATCCTCCCACACCACATAGACATGGTATGAGAGCAACTGGCCTTTGATGACACTGTAAGTTATACACAGCGGTGGAAATCCAAATTGGCAGAGGTAGGGGGGCACAGGGAATCGAACCACCAACCTTCAGATTAGGAGTCCGACCGACAAAAAAGTCAGACACTCTAACCAATCTGCCACAGAGAACACCATCACAACAACAACAAAATAAAAAAAATTGTCTAACTCAGAATTGCAACATATGAAAATAACAATCCATAGACCACTTTGGTAGGAATACAGTGTGCGCAATAGAGTTTGCAATTTGAATGGGAAAAGGAAAGGAAAGTTTGTTTTATTTAACAACGCCTCTAGAGCACATTGATTTTTATCATCGGCTATTGGACATCAAACAGATGGTCATTCTGACATTTCTTTGGAGGAAACCCGCTGCCACCACATAGACTACTCTTTCCAATAAGCAGCAAGGGGTCTTTTATATGCACTTTCTCACAGACAGGACAGCACATACCACAAACCTTTGATGAATCAGTTGTGGACCGCAGGTTGGAAATGGAAAATAGCCCAAACTGCAAATGGGTTCACTGAGCAGGATCGATTTGATGACCCACACCTTCACAGGTGGACGTGCTACCGCCTATGCTACGTCCCACTCTGCCCCAATTTGGATGGGAATAGCAATGAAGCGTTAGTAGCACGTGCCCCGGCGTCGCTCCACAAAATGACGGCGACAATTTGCATACTGGAGGGCTCCGGGGAGGACTGATACCATTTAGAGGCGGTTAAATGGGATTTATGTCGCGCGGATCCTTGGAGAGGCTGTTGTATGCGATGGGGCCCGTGAGCCAGCAGGCGAGAGGGTGGGATGGGGGTGGAGGGGGGAGGAGGGGGGAGGGTGTTGCTTTGCTGTGACCGGAAACACGTGACGCATGGCTGACGGCGCCTGGCGCGTCTTGTCCGGACCTGGGGTAGATAGAGTTGGTTGGTTGGTTGGTTGTTGGAGTTTTGCATCCTAGCAACATCTAAGGTCATATCAGGATGGGTAGCGACTTGTGACAGTGCACACTCATAGTCCTAGCGCCATTAATAGTGCTGCCCCCATTTGGAAATCAGGCCGCCAGGACTATGACCTGATATCCCACTCAGTCACATTATCCTGACACTGAGCCAAACACTGACACACACCCTCTCTATTATAAACACTATACAGACACAGTACACACACTGACACACACCCTTTCTATTATAAACACTATACAGACACAGTACACACACTGCCCACACCCCTCTCTATTATAAACACTATACAGACACAGTACACACACTGACACACACCCTCTCTATTATAAACACTATACAGACACAGTACACACACTGACACACACCCTTTCTATTATAAACACTATACAGACACAGTACACACACTGACACACACCCTCTCTATTATAAACACTATACAGACACAGTACACACACTGACACACACCCTCTCTATTATAAACACTATACAGACACAGTACACACACTGACACACACCCTCTCTATTATAAACACTATACAGACACAGTACACACACTGACACACACCCTTTCTATTATAAACACTATACAGACACAGTACACACACTGACACACACCCTTTCTATTATAAACACTATACAGACACAGTACACACACTGACACACACCCTCTCTATTATAAACACTATACAGACACAGTACACACACTGACACACACCCTCTCTATTATAAACACTATACAGACACAGTACACACACTGACACACACCCTTTCTATTATAAACACTATACAGACACAGTACACACACTGACACACACCCCCTCTATTAATGTTTAAAAATGTGTGGGGGTAAACATTTCTATTCATCTAAATATCGTCTTTTTTCAGTGCAAATTACCTTCCGTGCCGATATACTCGCATAACTTCTTATGCATCATAATATATATATCCCCCTGGAATGGTAAGTCTCTTAAACGGTGTTTACCACTGTTTATGTCCATAAGTCATTGTAATGCTTATAATTATATACAGGGAATGCCTTTAGATGTACATACACAGGGTTGGTTCAACAACCATACAGCGCGTAGCTTGTACAGGATCATGGACACGCAAACCAGTGTCATGGGGATGATGAAAATGGGAAATTGTGCCATGTCATTCATTACCTGTTGACAGTGTATGAGATGCTTGAAAACTGTCATGACACCCCAACCGCAGAGTGACCAACAATTAAATAAACCTGCCATATTTTAAATTGCTGAGCACAGGTTTTTTTGGTGCTCTTATTTTCGCCCAGAAGAGACCTTTTTAAAGAACAAAATTAAAAACAAATTTCTCACCCACCTCCAATTTATGACGTCATGAGTGCTTTGGTTTAGTCACAACACTCCAAGATCCCACACCAGACGGGATGGCCGAATGAGTTGAACGTCAGTCTCCCGTTTTGGCAGATTGTTGGATTCGAACTCACGGGTTCAAACCCTACAGTGACTACATACTTGAACCATACGACTCTATCTCTCTATTCTCTTTCATTCTATGTAAGTCCTTCCTATAGATTTTACACTTGGTCGAGTCAAACTAATGACTTAGAAATGTATACTTGTAGCTTCCTAGCCAGACGCTCGGCATTATTAGGATAGGGCAAGGACTGGTTGGGTCAGTGTCAGGATAGTGTGACTGAGTGGGTCATGGTGCTGGCAGCCTGGTCTCCCAGTGGGACAGCACTATAAAGTCGCCATGAGTGTGCACTGTCACAAATCCATACCCATCCTGATATGATCTTAGATGTTGCCAGGACGTATAACTCCAACAAGCAACCGACTAGAGCCCACTGCGGATCCAATGCTTTCAGTAGCCCATAATCGGGGAACAATTCGCCGATATCTGATTAATTAATTAATTAATTAATTAATTAATTGGATTGATTAATCAGGTGGCCCTATCATGTCTGCCATTCCCTTGTCTGGTCAACAAAATGATTATTATCCTCTGTCGTTTCAACTAACCACAGTTAGGGTTTTGTTTGTTTGTTGTTCTTTTATGTCCTGGCAACATTTAAGGTCATATCAGGATGCATACCGACTTGTGATAGTGCACACTCATAGCAGCTTTATAGTACAATCCCACTGGGAAATCAAGCCACTGCCACCATGATCACATATCCCACTCAGTCACATTATCCTGACACCTAGCTAACCTATCCTTGCCCTATCCTAATAATGGCGAGCGCCTGACTAAGAAGCAACAAGTATCAATTTTAAAGTCATCGGTTTGACTCGAGACCGGGAACCGAACTCCCGACCTTCCGCACGCCACGGTTAGGGTACAGTGAGTCTGTTGGAATCTGCTGTAATCGGTCCAGTTAACACACGGCATTAAATTAATTCCAGGCGATGATTTGTCAGTAAACATGGCCCTCTGCGGAATACGCAGCGTTCGTTGTATTTATAAGCACAGTGCAGAGAACAAGACGACGTGGAGGAAGAGCGGCGGCTTTCTTTTGGGGGGGATTTTTATTTTATTTTTTTAAAGGATTTCCTTATCCCACAGCGACGATGATGAATGAGGTGAATATGGTTTAAAAGAAGCAGAAAACACACCACCTCAATTTGGTTTAAGCCATTATGCTGGATTGGGAAAATGAACTTTTTATGTTGCATTTCCCTCGTCTAAGACCTCGTTCCCGTCCTAGTAATGCGCCAGAAACGATTTTAGTGTCGTTGGTTTGTGTGTGTGTGAGAGAGCGACAGAGAGAGGGGTATAGAGGGACAGAGAGAGACAGAGAGATGGGAGGGGGTGAGAAAGAGAGAGGGCTCGGTCGGTGGGGACGGAGTGTGTGTGTGTCAGTGTGTGGACTGTGTTTGTGTAGTGTTTATAATATTAATAGAGAGGGAGTGTGTCAGTGTGTGTGTCAGTGTGTGTACTGTGTCTGTGTAGTGTTTATAATAGAGAGGATGTGTGTCAGTGTATGTACTGTGTCTGTGTAGTGTTTATAATAGAGAGGGTGTGTGTCACTCTGCATGTGTGTGTCAGTGTGTGTAGTGTTTATAATAGAGAGAATGTGTGGGTCAGTGTGTGTGCCAGTGTGTGTACTGTGTATGTGTAGTGTTTATAATAGAGAGAGTGTGTGGGTCAGTGTGCACCAGTGTGTGTACTGTGTGTGTGTACTGTTTATAATAGAGAGGATGTGTGTCAGTGTGTGGACTGTGTCTGGGTAGTGTTTATAATAGAGAGGGTGTGTGTCAGTGTGTGTACTGTGTGTGTGTAGTGTTTATAATAGAGAGATGGTGTGTGTCAGTGTGTGTCAGTGTGTGTATTGTGTTTGTGTAGTGTTTATAATACAGAGAGTGTGTGTGTCAGTGTGTGTACTGTGTCTGTGTAGTGTTTATAATAGAGAGGGTGTGTGTCAGTGTGTGTATTGTGTATGTGTAGTGTTTATAATAGAAAGATGGTGTGTGTCAGTGTGTGTACTGTGTCTGTGTAGTGTTTATAATAGAGAGATCGTGTGTGTCAGTGTGTGTACTGTGTTTGTGTAGTGTTTATAATAGAGAGGATGTGTGTCAGTGTGTGTACTGTGTCTGTGTAGTGTTTATAATAGAGAGGGTGTGTGTCAGTGTGTGTACTGTGTCCGTGTAGTGTTTATAATAGAGAGGGTGTGTGTCAGTGTGTGTATTGTGTATGTGTAGCATCAGTAGTCAGTTGTGTGTATAATAATAGAAAGATGGTGTGCGTGTCAGTGTGTGTATGTCAGAGTGTGTACTATGTGTGTGTAGTGGTGTTAGTGCATATAATGTGTTTGTGTTTGTGG
>CM059195.1:4615082-4677107 GCA_030323885.1 Branchipolynoe longqiensis | reverse complement strand
AGAAACAGCTCGTGATTTAATTACCCCAGGGTGTTGGCTAGCGAGTGTTGATTTAAGGGATGCGTACTACACCGTTCCTATTCACCAGACAGATCGGAAATACCTACGTTTTCTCTGGAATGGCCAACTTTTTGAATTTACATGTTTACCTAATGGTTTGGCCTGCGCACCGCGTCTGTTTACTAAGTTGTTGAAACCAATTTTTGCACACATGGCAAAATTGGGGCATTGTATGTTTCCATACATAGATGATTCTTTTATTATGGGCCAATCTTTCACGCAATGTGAACTCGCTGTTAAAGATTTATGCAAAATTTTCACCAAATTGGGTTTCTTCATACATAACAAGAAATCAGTTTTTTCTCCTACTCAGGAGCTTAAGTGTCTCGGGTTCATTCTGAACACCACGGCTATGACCGTTTCGCTTACACGCCAAAAGAAAGATAAGCTTTACCGCACAGCGATACAGCTGTTAGACACTTCTAGGCCAAAGATTAGACAGGTCGCGGTCCTTATCGGGGTCATGGTTTCGTATAGTCCAGCTATTCTATACGGAGCGGCACACATAAAATCCCTCGAAATTGATAAAAATTTGGCGCTGGCCCGCGCAAAGGGAAACTTTGAAAAGACCATGTTTATTTCGGAGAACGGCCTAGCCGACATTGATTGGTGGCTAAACCACTTTGACCATTCCCCCAATCCCATTAGAATGGGAGAGCCTGACACTACCGTTACCACTGACGCGTCTCTCCAAGGGTGGGGAGCACATCAAAATGATGTAGCAACGGGAGGAAGATGGCTAGAATCGGAACTCCCCGATCATATTAACGTTCTAGAACTAAGGGCCATTTACTTGGGATTAACCAGTCTAGTAAAAATACCCAAAAATAATGTACGTATCCTCACGGATAACACCACAGCTATGGCTTATGTCAGAAATATGGGAGGTACAAAATCGATTAAATGTAATGCAATGGCACTTCTCATTTGGAACTGGGCTCAAACCTTTGATGTCTGGTTAACTGTTAATCACATTCCAGGCACACAAAATTGTCTAGCTGACAAGATGAGTCGCCAGTTCCATGATCACTTAGAGTGGTCACTTAATCCATCCATTTTCAAACACATTTGTCACACATGGGGTTCACCTCAGATCGATTTGTTCGCTTCGCGTAATAACTTTAAAATTCCAAAATATGTTTCGTGGCACCCGGAACCCAATGCTTGGCACATTGATGCCTTCTCCCTAAAGTGGCGACATCATTTCTTTTACATTTTCCCCCCCTTTACTATCATTAGCAAAGTCGCCAGAAAGATTCAAATGGAGGGGACACACGCCATACTCATCGTCCCCGAGTGGCACACGCAACCGTGGCTACCGACGTTACTAGCCACAGCCAAAAGCAGCCTTCGCTTCCCAAGATTCCGAGGAAACCTCAAACATCAGGGACCACTAGAACGCCACGGAAACGTGTCGACAACTCCGTTAGTGGCATTCCTTTTTTAAATAAATATTTAGAACAGTTTGGCTTAGACAAAATTACACAACAGCGTTTGGTTGATGATGCGTGGAGAAAAGGAACGGTGAAAATGTATACTACGTATTTAAAGAAATGGGGTATTTATTGCCTGCTTAAGAAAGTCAAGCCAATGACTCCCACAGTATCCCAGGTAGGACTCTTCCTACGTTACCTAGAGGACGAAGGCCTAGGATATGGCGCTATTAACGCTGCCAGATGTGCTCTGTCGATAATCCTACCGCGGGTTAATGGACAAACAATGGGTAAACACCATGTTATTTGTTGGATCATACGATCAATTTATCAGAGGAATCCGCCTAAACCCAAATATAATAGGTTTTGGGATGTTTCTCTAGTGTTCAACCTCTTCAAGAAATGGCCAGAAAATAAGTTTCTGGACGTTAAACTTTTAGGTTTCAAAGTCGCAGTTTTGCTTCTCCTGGTCACTGGACACAGAGGCCAAACTATAGTTGCCCTGTCGCTGAATGGTCTAGAAATTGACAGTAAAGAGGCCACGTTTGATTTATCAACTTTATTAAAATCAAACCGATTAGGTGACCCCCTTTCTACGATAGGGGTGTCCAGTTTCACTCAGGATCGCAAGTTATGTGTCGTATCTGCGATACGAAATTATATATCCAAGACAAGATTAATAAGAAACTCAAGACAGCTTTTGGTCAGCTTTATTAAGCCACACAAGGCCATTTCCAGGGATACCCTCGCCCGATGGACAATGAATGTGTTAAAACTGGCGGGAGTAAATACAGACAGGTACTCATCGCACTCTACACGTGGTGCAATGGTGTCCAAGGCAAGATTGCTAGGCATCTCCGTTAAACGGATCCTAGCTCACGCGGGATGGAAAACCGCTACTTCGTTTGCTAGACATTACCACAAACGACTAGAGAAGCCTCAGCCGATAGCGCACAGGCTACTCACCAACTGAAAGAGAGAGGTAAGAAAAACATTGGTTTTTCCTCTTTTTTGCCATACAAATCGCTTTTCCATTGTTGCATACATAAGACATAATCACTAAAGAATAATAACAAAACAAGAATATCAGGATAAAAATTATTTTACGTAAAGGTCTCCCTAGCCTACGGCTAGCCAGAGGCGGCATACCGAGGTAAAATAGATTAGTTAGACGAATCTTACCTGGGTATAGATGATGGATAACTATTGTTTTACCGAGGTAGAAGCCTCCACGCCCTGCCACGTCTAGTCAATCACTCAATTTAGCATGAGGTCACTTGACCTTAGGTTGTTTTTTAGAATCATTTTTATCCTGAATTAGTAGTTAAAGATTGCTGGACCCGAATGTGCTTCCTTCTCCCTCGCCCACGTCTAACCGAGGCTTCTACCTCGGTAAAACAATAGTTATCCATCATCTATACCCAGGTAAGATTCGTCTAACTAATCTATATATATATATATATATCTGCATTATATTATTTGGCGACACGCTCGGCGAGTTATTAGTGACTTGGTGACTCCCTCGGCGAGTTGTTAGTGACTTGGCGACTCGCTCGGTGAGTTGTTGGTGACTTGGCGACTCACTCGGTGAGGTGTTAGTGACTTGGCGCCTTGCTCGGCGAGTTGTTAGTGACTTAGCGCCTCGCTCGACGAGTTGTTAGTGACTTGGCGACTCGCTCGGCGAGCTGTTAGTGACTTGGCGACTCACTCGGTGAGTTGTTAGTGACTTGGCACCTTGCTCGGCGAGTTGTTAGTGACTTGGCGCCTCGCTCGACGAGTTGTTAGTGACTTGGTGACTCGCTCGGCGAGTTGTTAGTTACTTGGTGACTCGCTTGCTCCAAACAAAGCATGATTAATACGGAGCAGCAGGAGCGTACATCGGGTGTTATTTACTTATTTATTAATTCATTATTTATTATTAATATTGGCCTCTTTTTATGCGTTTAGTTTCGTTTGCGAGCCGTGAGGGAGATGAATGTAATTAACGTTAATCCTGGCGCATGCGCTTCTACTCCCTGCCCGCCAGTCCACCCCCCCTCCCCTCCCCCTCTCTCTCTTTTCTTCCCTGGCCTCCCTTCATGAACAAGTCCCAGATGCTCCTTCATTGGGGGGGGGAGTGGGGGGAGGGGAGGCGTGCATCACACTAACACATCTTTGAGGTTTTAAATAGGCCTGTTTTTATAGGACGTCTGCCAATCCTTTATTTATACATGTATATATATATATATATACATATATATATATATATACATATACATATATATATAATATATATTATAATATTGTATATATATACTCTTTCGTAATTAGATTCAATTTACGACTATTTTTGCGCTGAGAAGTAAACACTTACCATCTTCGGGAAGCATTGTGGGAAGGTATCCACACACAGACACACACACATACAGACACACACTCAGACACACACAGACATACATTCAGACACACACAGACATACACTCAGACACACACATACACTCAGACACACACAGACATACACTCAGACATACAGACACACACAGACATACTCTCAGACACAGACATACACTCAGACACACACATACACACAGACACACACAGACACATACAGAGTGTTCTGCAGTGCAACACCTGGCCTATGAGCTGCCAATTAATAATTCCCGCCTAGCTGGCGAAGGTTGTGAGCAGCTCAGAGCAGATTCTGAGTGAGCAGGTCACAACACATTCTGAGTGAGCAGTTCTCAACACGTTCTGAGTGAGCAGTTCACAACACGTTCTGAACAGCCGACAGCATGACCTGATATCTCACCCAGTCACATTATCCTGAGTGCTAGGCTAGGTAGGGTAACGACAAGTATCAATTTTGTAAGTCATCAGCTTGACTCGGTTGGGATTAAAATTCCTGACCTTGCCACATGGGAAGCCTGCCCTCTTACCGATTCAGCCACAACAACATCCGGTCACATGGCTTCATGTCTGTTTGACCTTGACACTGTCGGTGTGTGGATTGTACCACCCTGTGACCCCCCCCCCCCCCCCTTGTCGCTGTGTCCTGGTCCGAATCATACATTGGGGTATGATAACAGACCGCTGCTGCCGATCCGCAATGATTGGTGGTATGTTTGACGGGGGTATGGAGGGGTATGGGGGGGGGGTATCGTTGAGGAAAGCTTCCAGGATTGCTGTGGGGAATTGCCTTGACCCCTGAAGTCTTTGCCTCCAGCAGGTCCCCCTCCTTACCCTCCTCTTACTCTCCCCCCTCCTTACTCCCCTCCTTACCCCCTCCTTACCCCCTCCTTACTTCCCTCATTACCTCCTCCTTACCCTCCTCCTTACCCCCGTCCTTACCCCCGTCCTTACCTCCTCCTTAACCCCTCCTTACCCTCCTTACCCCTTCCTTACCCCCTCCTCACTCCCTCCTGATCCCCCCTTACCTCCCACCTTACCCCTTCCCTTACCCCTCTCCTTACACACCCCCCTCCTTACCAACACCCCCCCCCTCCTTACCCCCTCCTTACCCCCTCCTTAGCTACCTCCTTACCCCTTCCTTACCCCCTCCTTACCCCCTCCTTACCCCTTCCTTACCCCCTCCTCACCCCCTCCTTACCCTCCTCCTGATCCCATCCTTACCTCCCTCCTTACCCCTTCCCTTACCCCTCTCCTTACACCCCCCTCCTTACACCCCCCCTTACCCCCCTCCTTACCCCCTCCTTACCCCCTCCTTAGCTACCTCCTTACCCCTTCCTTTACCCCTCCTTACCCCTCCTTACCCCACCCTTACCCCCTCATCACCTCCCTCCTTACCCCCTCCTTACCCCTCTCCTTACCCCCCTCCTCACACACTCCTTACCCCTCATTGCCCCTCCTAACCCCCCTTACCCCCTCCTTACCCCCCTTACCCCCCCCCCCTCCCCCCCCCCCTCCTTCACACACCCACACACAAAAATTTCTCTATTAAGAACCCAAGTTAATCCGCACCATAAAGCGGGCATTCCTTGTATGCGGCATGTGGCATGTGGTATGCGAATGGTAGCATTCCTTACACGCGGCAGGCGGCATGCGGCACACGACTGGCTATATTCCTACCTTTATAATTACCAAATTATAGCTAAGTATTCATATTTTTGTGGCTCTGGTAGCATTTTTACCAACCCGAACCCCCACCACCACCACTACCATATGTTTCCCCTCAGGACCCTTGTGTGTGACCATTCCGTAATGCTCAGTCGCCTCTCCTCGTCTAAAACTAATGGACAAGTGTGACTGACTGAACCCCACCACCAGTGTGACTGACTGAACCCCTCAGCACAAACGTGTCCGTAATTATCAGTCGCCTCCTTTGGCCTTAAACCTATGGACAAATGCGATTGATGGTTTTCTATTCACACCCGCGTGCCGCATGCCGCACTGATCGCTACATGGACCGATCGGTTTGATGCATTCGCATTCGCATTCGCATACCGCATGTAAGGAATGTAGCCCATAGACTTCAAGGGGTTTCGATTTTTGTCAAATTCGCATACGGCATGCCGCATGCCGCGTGTAAGGAATGCACCCTTAAGGCGGGGTGGGTGATGGGTGCTAGTGCAGCTTTGTATGTGTGTCATGTGCGGTTATTTCTTTGTGGGGTGGGGGAGGCCAGAAGTGGTGGCCGAATCGGTTTGAACGCAGGCCTCCCGTGCGGGAGATCGGGAGTTTGATTCCCAGTCGAGTCAAACCAATGACTTACAAAATTTATACTTGTCACTTCCTAGCTTGGCGCTCTGCATTAATAGGATAGGGCAAGGACTGGTCGGTTCAGTGTCAGGATAATGTGACTGGGTCAGATATTTAGTCATGGTGCTGGTAGCCTGGTCTCCCAGTGGGACATCGCTATAACGTCGCCATGTGTCTGCACTGTCACACATTGGTACCCATCCTAATATGACCTTCGATGTTGCCAGGATGTTTAACCGCCAACAACCAACCAACCAATTCTTTGGGGGGTTAGGGGGTGGGGGGGGTTAAAATTATATTTTTATTATTTGGATAATATGAGAGGATGGGGGGGGGGGGGTTAATTAGGTACAGATGGAATGACATTTGAAACCAATGAAAGACACGAAAATAACCTGAAGTGAAGATGGTATCCTCATGTACGTGCGCATTTATTTCATTCTGCGCATGCGCCAAATGGACTAAAAGTGGAGTGGTGTATGGGGGTGGGTGGGGTGTGATGGGGTGTGGTGGTGGGTGGGTGGGTGGTGGTGGTGGGGGTGATGGGTGCTAGTGCTGCTTTGTATGTGTGTCATGTGCAGTTATTTCTTTGTGGGGTGGGGGAGGCCGGAAGTGGTGGCCGAAGTGGTTTGAACGCAGGCCTCCCGTGCGGGAGATCGGGAGTTTGATTCCCAGTCGAGTCAAACCAATGACTTACAAAATTTATACTTGTCACTTCCTAGCTTGGCGCTCTGCATTAATAGGATAGGGCAAGGACTGGTCAGTTCAGTGTCAGGATAATGTGACTGGGTCAGATATTTAGTCATGGTGCTGGTAGCCTGGTCTCCCAGTGGGACATCGCTATAACGTCGCCATGTGTCTGCACTGTCACACATTGGTACCCATCCCAGGATGTTTAACCGCCAACAACCAACCAACCAATTCTTTGGGGGGTTAGGGGGTGGGGGGGGGTTAAAATTATATTTTTATTATATGGATAATATGAGAGGATGGTGGGGGGAGGGGGTTAATTAGGTACAGATGGAATGACATTTGAAACCATTGAAAGACACGAAAATAACCTGAAGTGAAGATGGTATCCTCATGTACGTGCGCATTTATTTCATTCTGCGCATGCGCCAAATGGACTAAAAGTGGAGTGGTGTGTGGGGGTGGGTGGGGTGTGATGGGGTGTGGTGGTGGGTGGGTGGGTGGTGGTGGTGGGGGGGGGGGGTTGTCTGTGTAGCTAGGTGGGAAGGTGTTGCGCGGTCAGTCCTCAGTGGTCAGGGGCACGCCAAACCAACGCTTCGCCGACCATTCCCACCAAAGTTGCAGCAAGGCGGAGGCAGGATGCACACTGATATATTGAGGACAAATTGACCGGCAATTATCTCATATACGAAGGCACTTTCAAGCATCAGTCCTTTTCTCTCTGTCTTGTTTGTCTCTCTTCCTTCCTTCTTTCCTTCCTTCCGCTTATTCTTCCTTTCTGTCTTTCTTCCATTTTTAGATTCCTTATTCCTTTATTCATTTCTTCCTGACCAGATGGGATGGCGGCATGAGTTAGAGAGTCTGCCTCCTTTGCTGGTAGATCGTGGGGTCATAGGTTCGGACCCTGGTCGAGTGAAACCAATGACTTAAAAATTTATATGTGTCGCTTCCTAGCCAGGCGCTCGGCATTGTTAGGATAGGGCTCAGTGTCAGGATAATGTGACTGAGTGGGATACCAGGTCATGGTGCTGGTAGTCTGGTTTCCCAGTGGGACATCACTATAAAGTCGCCATGAGTGCGCACTGTCACAAGTCGGTACCCATCCTGATATGACCTTAGATGTTTCTAAGAGGTCAAACAACAACAAACAAACAACATCATTTCTTCCTTTCATTCATTTTTTCCTATTCTTCATTTTCTTCCTTTCATCCTTTCTTCCCTTTTTCCCGTCTTCCTTCGTTTCATTTTGTCTTCCTTTGTTCCTTCCTTTCATCCTCCCTTTCATTCTTCCTTTCTTCCTTTCTTTCCCCTCCATTCCTTTCTTCATTCCTCCCCCCTTCCTTTCTTCCTTTCACCCCTTCATTCTTTTCTTCCGTTCTTTCTTCCTTCCTTTCTTTCTCCTCCCTTCATTTCCTCCTTTCTTCCTTCCCTTCTTCCTTTCTTCCATCCTACCGTCCTTTCTTCCGTCTACCCCTTCTTCCTTTCTTCCATCCACCCCTTCCATTCTTCCTTTCTTCCTTTCTTCCATCCCCCTTTCTTCCTCCCACCCCTTCTTCCTTCCTCACTTTCTTCCTTCTTTCCTTCCATCATCCCTTTCTTCCTCCCACCCCTTCTTCCTTCCTCACTTTCTTCTTCCTTCCTTCCATCACCCTTCTTCCTCCCCCTTCTTCTTCCTCACTTTCTCCCCCCACCCTTTCTTCCTCCCACCCCTTCTTCCTTCCTCACTTTCTTCCTTTCTTCCTTCCATCATCCCTTTCTTCCTCCCACCCCTTCTTCCTTCCTCACTTTCTTCCTTCCTTCCTTCCATCATCCCTTTCTTCCTCCCACCCTTTCTTCCTTCCTCACTTTCTTCCTTCCTTCCTTCCATCATCCCTTTCTTCCTCCCACCCCTTCTTCCTTCCTCACTTTCTTCCTTCCTTCCTTCCATCATCCCTTTCTTCCTCCCACCCCTTCCTCCCTTCCATTCTTCCACCCCTTCTTCCTTTTTTCCTTCCTTCCTTCCTTCCTCCCCCTTATTTATTTCTTCCTTCCTTCTTTATTTCTTATTGTTGTCCTCTTTCCTTTTCTTTATTTCCTCCTCCCTTCTTTATTTATTAATATTACCCCCCCCCCCCCCCTTACTCTCCGCGCAGTAGGTCCCCCCCCCCCCCACACACACACCCGCCGGTCTGCGGTGGGGGCCGTTCACTTAGTACACCACGCTGCGCGGTCCCCGGGGAGGGTACAGATGGCGAGAAGGCGTCCCCAATTTGAGCGGATTGATTCTAGAACGCCGGGCTGATTTCCCGTTTGTCGCGTGGAACGCATGGGCAGAAAGTGGGCCGACAGGGGAGCGGGGGGCGTGGGTGGGGGGGGGGGGGAGTCTAGTCTGGGCGGGCTGGTGTGTGTGTGCTGGGTGGGTGTGTTTTGTGTTGGGCGCGTGTATTGTTGGGTGTGATGGTATGCAGGTATCGCAATACCTCAGGGAGTTTGACGCCCCTGCCTTGCAGAGTCGTAAACCACTGCCTTGTGGTACAGGTTCATGACAGAACCGAAGGCTAAGGGAGCAAACCCTAAACAGAACACCATGTCACTGTGGCAGCATTAAGGGCGGTTGATGTATGGAACTCCCAACATCTCCCGACCAGCCACTGCAGGGACAAATAGTTTTGCGCCTGTCTTGACATGTTCTTGCCGGTGTGAAACCTCTATTTGCTCCCCGAGAGAGTGCCGCTGGTAACTTGCAAAAGCCAGCAGCACTTCAACACTTTTGCAGGCAGCTTTCATGAAATCTACAACCGCAGAGCGGCAGTCAAGTAATGAAAGCAGTCTTTGTCGCATCGCGACCGACAGCATGATGATGATGATGGGTGTGTAGGATATATGTATTGGGTGTGTGTTGGGTGTGTGTTTGGTGTGTGTTACTACTGTTAGATGTGTTGGATATATGTATGGGGTGTGTGTGTTGGGTGTGTGTTGTGTGTGTTGGGTGTGTGTTAGATGTGTTGGATATATGTATTGGGTGTGTGTTGGGTGTGTGTTGGGTGTGTGTTAGATGTGTTGGATATATGTATTGGGGGTGTGGTGGGTGTGTGTGGTGGGTAGGTGTTAGATGTGTTGGATATATGTATTGGGCGTGTGGTGGGTGGGTGTTGGGTGTGTGTTAGATGTGTTGGATATATGTATTGGGTGTGTGTTGTGTGTGTGTTGGGTGTGTGTTAGATGTGTTGGATATATGTATTGGGTGTGTGTTGTGTGTGTGTTAGATGTGTTGGATATATGTATTGGGTGTGTGTTGGGTGTGTGTTGGGTGTGTGTTAGATGTGTTGGATATATGTATTGGGTGTTTGTTGTGTGTGTGTTGGGTGTGTCTTAGATGTGTTGGATATATGTGTTGGGTGTGTGTTGGGTGTGTGTTAGATGTGTTGGATACATGTATTGGGTGGGTGGTGGGTGTGTGCTGTGTGTGGTGGGTGTGGTGGATAAATATACAGTGAAACCTCTCTAAATCCAGCGACCTTGGTCCCGACTTTAAGTGCTCCATTTAGGGAGGTGGTCGGTTTAGGGAGTTGGAATATGGTTACACTTACAATGGTATTGTTGGGACCCAAGTAAAGTAATCGATATAGGGAAGTGGTCGATCTGTGGAGGTGGTTGGTTTTATTGTATGTATATATATATTGTAAGTGTGTTTGGTGTGTGTTGACTGTATGTGGTGGGGGTGTATTCTGTATATGTGTTGTGTGTGTGTGTGTGTTGGATGTGTGTTGGGTGTGTGTGTTGGATGGGTGTGTTAGGTGTGTGTATTGTGTGTGTGTTGGGTGCATGTTGGGTCTGTGTTGGATGTGCATTGGGTGTGTTGGATGGGTGTGTTAGGTGTGTGTATTGTGTGCGTGTGTTGGGTGCATGTTGGGTGTGTGTTGGGTGTTGTTGGGTGTGTGCCTTGGGTGTGTGTGGGGGGGGGGGGTATGTGTGATGTATGAGGCGCTGATGCTTACTGGTGTTGAGAGGGCAGATTGACTGAGAAGAAAAGAGAACTCTCTACGAAAGAAGAAAGGAGGGGACAATGCAGATTCTACTGCTGAACCAGCGTCTCAGACGGCGCGGCTTGTTCAGTGAGAGTGAGGCAGTTAGTTGTAGCGGGTCAGCCTCGTTTTGAATCAACAAGTCACTGGTGGAGCAGATTCTAGATCCCAGATTCGAGCTATGTGTGTGAGGGTAGGGGAGGAGAATAAGAGCCACTCAATTATGAAAGTGAGCAGTGTGACAGTTGGCTTATGGTGTAGAGGAGGTGGGGAGGAGAGAATGGGAGAGTTGGCTCACGGTGTAGAGGAGGTGAGGAGGAGAGAATGCCCGCTCCGCCATGAATAACATGGAAGTTAAGGTAGTTAGAGAGAAACATTAAAGGGCTGCTATTATTTGTGGTGTTCTCTGTGGCGGAGTGGTTAGAGTGTCTGACTTTTTTCTAGGTCAGACTCCTAATCTGAAGGTCAGTGGTTCGATTCCCCATGCACCCATCTCTGCCAATTTGGATTTCCACCACTGTGTATAACTTAAAGCGTCATCAAAGGCCAGTTGCTCTCATACCATGTCTATGTGGTGTGGGAGGTTAAAAATCCCTTGGGTCGGTAAAGGTGTAGGCTCGGGCTTTCTATCGACAAACTGTCTAATGGTGAAAACAAGCCTATTCAGGCTTATCCATGATAGGCAGTATAAATCTTCAACAACAAAAATATATCTACATAGTAAATTATATAGTACATTACGTGTTACAATTTTTGTAAATTTAAGTTTTTTTATAATTAGTTTAGAAATATTAGTAGTTGGTTCCAGGGGTTATTTATAGGGATATATATATATATACATATATCTATATGTATATATATATTATTTGTGATATAATTTATTATGTGAATATAAATTGGCAGTACCTGCTTTATTATTATTATTTATTCCGCCACTGCTTTTTTAAGTGTGGAGTCTTACGAAGTGTAATAATCGGTAATATCAATAGTATCAGTAAAATCAATTAATATCAATAATTAGAACAATTGCTTTCCATATTTTTATACTCGCATAATGCATTATATACATCACATATGTGAGGAGTTCGGGTGCAAAACCCCGTAAATGCCAATCCCAAAATTGAGATTTATAACATTGCAGTCAAACCTTCAAAATGTTCATTTTTCTACAATCCTATTTTTTTTGTTCATTGCATCACAAGCAAAGTGGGTCATGGTGTCGGCGGCCTGATCTCTCAGTGAGGCAGCGCTATAAAGTCGACATGAGTGCGCACTGTCATGAGTGGTCCTTACTTGTCCTGATATTACCATTGTTGTTGCTATAACATAAAATCCCAACAAACAAAAATGTTATTGTTAGCGCAAACACTAACGCAACGAACACCTCTTGCTATACATAAAATCCAAACAAACAAACATGTTAGTACAAACACTAACGCAAACACTGCCTCTTTCTATACATAAATCTATACAACAAACAAACATGTTAGCGCAAACAGTCATGCAACCAACACCTCTTGCTATGCACAAAATCCCAACAAACAAACAAACATGTTAGCACAAACACTAACACAACCACTGCTTCTTGCTATATATAAAATCGCAACAAACATGTTACCGCAAACATTAACGCAAGCCTCTTTCTCTCTCTCTCTCTTTCTACAGCTCGACCTCTTCGACGCCGAGTCCGCTGCACCCGTCCGGCCGGCAGCACACGTCTCCCGTATCCGTAACGGGAACGGGAACGGGAACCGGAAGTGGAACAGGGCTAGCCTCAGCCCCGTCCCTACACAACTCGCACACGCCCACCACGCCGGGCCTCTCTCCGCAGCTGCCGCACCCACTGCCCGCCACGCCGACGGGGCTTCACCCGCACTCGGGGCCCCTGGCGCCGCCGCCGCCCCACCCGCCTCCGCCGCCGCCCCACCCGGGCGCGGCGCCGGGCCACCACCCGGGCGCGGCCCCGGGACACCACCCGGGCGCGCCGGCCCCGGCCATGTTCGCTCCGCCCCTGCCTCACCCGCCCAGCGTGCTCGCCTCCCCGGCACTGCCGCCCTCGCCCCAGCAGACCATGCACCCACAGTTCGCCTCCGAAGCGCTGTCTTCCTTCCAGTCAAGTGAGTGTTCGCCGCGTTTCTAACTGTATATTAGTAATATATAGTGTTTTGTTTGTATAGTTTTGTTTATTTATGATGTTTTGTGTGTGTGCGTGTGTGTATGTGTGTGTATGTGTGTGCTCTCAGCGCATTGGTGACGATTGGTATGCGTTTGTTTGTTTGTGTGTATGTGTGCGCTTTTGGCGCCTTTGTGAGCAATGGTATGTGTGTGTTTGTTTGTGTGTGTGCATATGTGTGATTGTGTATACTTTTGATGCCTTGGTGAGCAATGATGTGTGTGTTTGTTTCTGTGCATATGTGTGTATGTGTGTGCTTTCGGCGCCTTGCTGAGCAATGGTATGTGTATGTTTGTTTGTGTGTGTGCATATGTGTGATTGTGTATACTTTTGACGCCTTGGTGAGCAATGATGTGTGTGTTTGTTTGTGTGCATATGTGTGTATCTGTGTGCTTTCGGCGCCTTTGCGAGCAATGGCATGTATTTGTTTGTGTTTGTTTGTGTTTGTTTGTTTGTGTGTGTGAGACATCTGGATGTCAGTCAGATCTAGAACGAGGCTTGGGGCTATGGATGATGGTGCATGAGGGGTTCGGGATTTGTGTATTGTTTAGTTTTATTAACTTAGTACTAATACTAATAGTCGTATTACTGGTAAGATTCTACACATTTTATTATAAGTATATAACTATTATAAATACATTATGTATACTTATATATACATATGTCATGGGGGTGATGAAAATGGGAAATACTGCGCCTAGAGCGGGACTCGAACCCACATCTCTTTGCATTCCGGGCCAGTGTGCTAACCATTACACCACCTAGGCTCCCTGATATCAACACACTACCCACGCCTACCTGTCTATGCGGCTCCTTGCCTGAGAGGTCAGTGCAGACCACTACACTCGTCCCCCTGGAATTGTAAGTCTTGTAATGCTTACAATTACATACACACAGGCAAGGCAACGCACTTACATACACAGGGTAGGTTCAACAACTATACAGCGCATAGCTTGTACAGGATCCTGGTCACGGCAACCAGTGTCGTGGGGGTGATGAAAATGGGAAATACTGCGCCTAGAGCGGGACTCGAACCCGCATCTCTTTGCATTCCGGGCCAGTGTGCTAACCATTACACCACCTAGGCTCCCTGATATCAACACACTACCCACGCCTACCTGTCTATGCGGCTCCTTGCCTGAGAGGTCAGTGCAGACCAGTACACATATATACTTATATATACATATATACTTTTGTGCATATGCTTGTATAAATGAGTTCAGGCGCAAACCCCTATAAACACCATTCCAATTATTTAGATAATTTAGGTAGTATCTATATATATATATTTATAAATATATATATATATATGCTGTATAAGAATTATATGAGTATAGTAATCCGGAATTCTATACTATTCTATATAGTAATCGGGTAGTTGAGCCTTGGACTACTCATCTGCTCCTCAGGCTTTAACTCCGAGGTTTGAACCCTGGTCGAGTCAAACCAATGACTTAAAAATTGATACATGTCACTTGCTAGCCAGGCGCTCGGCATTATTAGGATAGGGCAAGGACTGGTTGGCTCAGTGTCAGGATAATGTGACTGAGTGGGATATATGGTCATGGTGCTGGCGGCTTGGTCTCCCACTCCCAGTGGGGCAGCACTATGAAGTCGCCATGACTGCAATGTCACAAGTCGGACCCATCCTGATATGACCTTAGATGTTGCTAGGTCGTAAACCACAAAAACAAACAAACAAAAACGATGGTGGCCCCACCGCTCGCCTGCTCACCGTCCTACTCACTTAATGCCGGGCATACTATTTTTAGTTAAAATTCCTCACTATCAAAATGGCCTTTGTTGCTAAGAAAGATGGCCTAAGACCACCATCACTCAGTCATGTATATTTAGGTGTAGTATAAAGCAGGTATTAAATGCCTTCCATAGCTTCTTAACACAATTCATAAAAGCTTTGAGATCCAACTCCCAAGTTGCACACACCCACACAAGCACACACCCACACACACTCTCGCACTGTCTAACAATGCACTATATATATGTACGTATAGCATGACCTGCATATATTCCCTCAGTTTTAGCAAATATATATATTTGTACATAACTCTTTTATTTTCCATCGCTATTTTAATCCAGAAAGAGAAAGTGGTGGGGGGGGGGGCAGCGAGGGAGGGGGAGGGGGACGTGGGGAGAGGGGGAATTGGAATGAGAGAGGGGGAAAGGGTGGAAAGAGAGAGGGGAGAGAGGGGGAGAGAGAAGGGAGATAAAAGAGAGAAATCAATTAAGAGTGACGGTGATAAGAGAGCGAACAGGAAAGAGAGGAACCACGAGGGAAAGAGAGAGGGAAAGAGAGGGGCGGAGAAAAAAGAGAACGGAAAGAGAGGGAAATAGAGCGAATGAGAGAGGGAAAGAGAGAAGGAAGGAGAGAGGGGAAGACAAGGAAAGCGATGGAAGGAGCGTATGACAGAGAGGGAAAGAAAGGGAAAGAGAGGGAAAGAGAGAGGGAAAGAGAAGAAAGAGAGAGGGAAAGAGGGAAGGAGCGTATGACAAAGAGGGAAAGAAAGAGGGAAAGAGAGGGAAAGAGAGAGGGAAAGAGAGGGAAAGACAGAATGGGAGAGGGAAAGAGAGGGAAACATAGAGCGAAAGAGGGACAGGGAAAAAGAGCGGGATAGAGAGTGAGAAAGGGAGGGAAGGAGAGAGGGAAGGAGCGGGAAAGGGAAGAGGAGAGGAGAAAAACGAGAGAGTAAGAGAATTAGCGGATGCCAGGCCTCACGCAGTGCCTTCTGGGTGAGCTTAGTTTCACTGCTTCTGCCAGGGGTTGTGGGTGAGGGTGGGTTAGGTGGGGGTGAGGTGAGGTAGGAAGGGTGAGTGTGGGGTGCTAGTGGGGGTGAGGGGGGAAAGGTGAAAGTGTGTGTGTGGGGGGGGGGCAGCGGGGGGGCGGGGGGGGGGGGGGGTATTCCAATTTGAACACGAGGTGTGGAATTAAAAGCACGGCAGTGGGTTCAAACCACTCAGATGGTTGAATCCACACTGCGGCGACCTTCAACCGCACCTTACATTAATTAACCAGATCTGCGGGTACGGGGGTGCGTCGCTGGTATTCGGGGTGGGTGTGGGTGGGTGGGGGGCAGGGGGAGTTATGGATAGCGGGGAAAGGAGGGGGGGTTAGGGGTTGTAGACGCTGTTTGTTGCTTTATATTTTAGATGTGGATCAAAAATATGCCGAATGGCCGTGGTGTGTTTTGAGAATGGGAGGGGTGGGGGTGTGGGGTGGGGGTGGGGGTATAACCCCTATAACCCCAATAACCTGTATAACCCCAAACCACCACACGCCCAAGTATTTGCTTGGCTTGCGATAGGAGTGTGGAGGGAGGTCCATTGAATTGGAATATGACAGTGAACACTTCCAACATGTTTTAAATTGCCATGGACTCGGGATAATAAGAAAGAAAAAAAAGGTCATCCTGTTATTGTTAATGTGATTTTCACCCACCCACCCTCCACTCCGAAATTACCAGGCGTGATGACCGAATGGGTTGAGCGTCCGCCTCCGGTTCTGGTAGGTCGTTGGATTCGAACCCCCGGGTTCGAACCCTGGCTGAGTCAAACCAATGACTTAAAAATGTATACTTGTCACGACCTAGCCCGGTGCTCGGCATTACTGGGATAGGGCAAGGAGCAGTGGAATGAGGGAGACCAATTGTGGGTGATTGAAATTTTCCTTGCTTAATCAACTAATGTGCCCACCAAAAAACCACAATTAAAGTGAATTATTTTCCGTGACTAATTATGCTAATTCGACCGGAGGCGCGTCATGGCGTCTGTTCTACCGGCGTGACCTGACCCCAATATGTGCTCGGAGATTAGCGGGTGGTGGTTGGTGCTGACAGAGATAAAGGAGTGGGTGTATTGATAGATAGATTTGTTTTTTTCTTTGTTTGTTGTTTTGCATCCTAGCAACATCTAGGGTCATACCAGGACGGGTACCGTCTTGTGACAGTGTGCAATGATGGCGACTTTTGAGTGCTGCCCCACTGGGAGATCAGGCTGCCAGCACCATGACCTGATATCCCACTCAGTCACATTATCCTGACACTGAGCGAACCAGTCCTTGCCCTATCCTAATAACCAGACGGGATTGCCGAATGAGTTAGAGCATCCGTCTCCCGTGCTGGTAGATCGTGGGGGTGTGGGTTCGAACCCCGGTCGAGTCAAACCAATGACTTAAAAATTGATACTTGTTGCTTCCTAGCCAGGCGTTTGGCATTATTAGGATAGGGCAAGGACTGGTGTGCTCAGTGTCAGGATAATGTGACTGAGTGGCATACCAGGTCATGGTGCCGGTGGCCTGTTTTCCCAGTGGGACAACACTATAAAGTCGCCATGAGTGCGCACTCTCACAAGTCGGTACCCGTCCTGATATGACCTTAGATGTTGCTAGGATGTAAAACAACAACAAACAAACAAACAAAACCCTATCGTAATAATGCAGAGCGGCTGGCTAGGAAGCAACAAGTGTCAATTTTTAAGTCATAGGGCAAGGATTGGCTGGCTCAGTGTCATGATAATGTGAGTGAGTGGGATATCAGGTCATGGTGCTCATAGCCTGGTCTCCCAATGTGGCAGTAGTATAAAGTTGCCATGAGTGCTCATTGTCACAAGTCAGTACTCGTCCTGATATGACCGTAGCTGTTGCCAGGACGTAAAACTCCAACAACCAACCAATGTTTCGGGAATTTGTTGCTTTATATTTTAGATGTGGATCAAAAATATGCCGAATGGCCGTGGTGTGTTTTGAGAATGGGAGGGGTGGGGGTGGGGGGTGGGGGTGGGGGTATAACCCCTATAACCCCAATAACCTGTATAACCCCAAACCACCACACGCCCAAGTATTTGCTTGGCTTGCGATAGGAGTGTGGAGGGAGGTCCATTGAATTGGAATATGACAGTGAACACTTCCAACATGTTTTAAATTGCCATGGACTGGGGATAATAAGAAAGAAAAAAAAGTATTTTTTTGTTTTTTCCCCATCCTTTCTTTCATTCTTTTCTATTTCTATTTCACCGTAGACGTTTTAGAGATGATTTTTGCATTATTTTTCTGTTTAGTTTTTATTGCGTTTTTAGGTGGTTTTTTGGGTGTATTTCTGTGTTCCTCTCCAAAAGAGAAATCCTATGCTAATTATTCCCCGTCCCTCCGTCCTAAAAAAAATTGAAATGTTATGAAAAGCTTCTTCAATTGCAGTTACGATTCGACAAGCAAGCCAAGCTATACACCAAGGTATTTACTCTTTCTTTGTCAGTCGCCAGAACCCAGCCCCAGTCCTCATCTATTTTTAGATATTACATGGGGGGGGGGGGGTCTTTTAAAGCAGGCATCTTTTTACCCCCCCCCCCCCCACTCACATATTTTTGAAAATATTTTTGTTGATGTGATTCCGATACTTGATGTGTCAGCATAGCTTTAGTCGTACACTTTCCTCCCATTTTCCAAGAAAACCATTCATTTGTGTAATTTTTTTAAACAATCTTGTACCAACAAAAATAAGTCCATTTAAAAAAAACTATATTTGAAGTGGCCTTCCTGACATGAAATGATCAGTTATGCACCTTCCTCCTCTTTCCTTCCCTCCAAAAAAAGGGGGGGGGAATGAAAGGTCCCTCAAAATGGAAAATTATAATTAAAAAGATGGCGGTGTCGGGTGGGTGGGTGGGTGGGTGGTGGTGGAGGGGGGGTGTAAGGGAACCAGAATAAAAATGGCGTGAGATTAATGATGACTGCCTGGCATTTATTTCCCTCCTCAACGTCAATATTAAACCAGAATCCCAATATACCTCAGTGGGGGAAGTGGGAGGAGGCGGTGGGTGGGTGGGTGTGTGGGTGGGTGGGTGGGTGGGAGGATGTGGGTGGTTGAGGGTAGAGTAGGGGGGGGGGTAGGGTGGCGACTTCTGAGTGGAACGCGTTAATTAAAAAGTACTTATTCATATTTAAGAGATTGGCCATACTTCTGTTTTTCTTTTGTTTTTTTTGTTTGTTCCCCCTTTCTTTGAAAAAAATAAGATTTTTGCTGTTTTAGATTTCACCCAACCCGGGTGTAATTCGACCAACTGCCACACTGTAATAACATTAAGCACACATAATTCTCAGTTCATGACCATAAGTGGGTGGGTGGGTGGGTGGGTGGGTGGGGGTTGTGTGTGTTGGAGTCGGGGTACTAGTGTGTGTGTGTGTGGGTATAGTACAGTGGGTAGTATGTCTGTGTGTCTGTGTGTGAGTGAGTATAGTACAGTGGGTAGTATGTGTGTGTCTGTGTGTGAGTGAGTGAAGGGTTATGAATAGTGGTCTGTGTGTCAGTGAGTGTAGTGATGTGGATAGTGTGTGTGTCCGTGTGTGTAGTGTTGTGGATAGTGTGATGTCCATGTGTGAGTGTATGTAGTGTTATGAATAGTGGCATGTGTGCGTCTGTGTGAGCGTGTGTAGTGTTGTCGATAGTGTGAGTGTCTGTGTGTGAGTGTGTGTAGTGTTATGAATCGTGGCCTGTGTGTGTCAGTGTGTGAGTGTAGCGCTGTCGATAGTGTGAGTGTCAGTGTGTGAGTGTAGTGTTGTCGATAGTGTGTGTGTCTTTGTGTGAGTGTGGGTAGTGTTATGAATAGTGGCCTTTGTGTGTCAGTGTGTCAGTGTAGTGCTGTGGATAGTGTGAGTGTCTGTGTGGGTGTGTGTAGTGTTATGAATAGTGTCCGTGTGTGAGTGAGTGTAGTGCTGTGGATAGTGTGTGTGTGAGAGTGTGTGTGTTGTCCTTAATGGCCTTGAGAAATCTGGCTATTGTTATGTGGTGATTGGCATCAATTATGTGGCCGCGTGCTGCTGTGCTGTTGTGCTGCTGTGCTGCTGTGCTTCCGTATGGTGGGAGTGAATTATATACGGGTCACAATTAGCGAGCACCCGACGCTGCTGACAAACAGGTGGGGAGTGTGTGCATGTGTGTGGGGGGAGGGGGGGGGGGGGGCGAAGGGTTAACCAGTACGCCACGGTTAGGCTTTCTTTTGTTTTGGTGCTACTTAAAAAATGAATTTACCCATATATGTCTATAGATTACTTTATTATACATTATACGTTATACATAAAAATTATACATTATATGCATATTACATACAATGTCTATATTGCATACAGTGCATACAGTGCATACAGTGCACACAGTGCGACCGGAAGCGGTGGCCGAATCGGTACAGCACCATGACCTGATATCCCACCCAGTCACATTATCCTGACAGTGAGCTAACCAGTCATTGCCCTATCCTATTAATGCCAAGTGCCAAGCTAGGAAGCGACGAGTATCAATTTAGTAAAAGTCATTGGCTTGACTCGACAGGGACTTGAACTCCCGAATCCACGCACGGGAGTCCTGCGCTCTGCCGATTCGGCCACCGTGCCCGATGAGGTGGGGGTGGGGCTGGGGCTGGGGCTGGTGGGGGTGGGGTTGGTGGGGCTGGGGTTGGTGGGGGTGGGGTGGTGGGGGTGGGAAGTCACCTGGTAAACGCCCATTGGGAACACACCTGTTCGTGATCAGCTCAATGGACTGTGTGGTGTGGTGGTGGGGGGGGGGGGGGGGGGGGGGTTTGGTTGAGTGGTTGAGTGGGTAACCGGGGACAGGGGTCGGGGTCACGGCGTGTTTGGAGAGACTTGTGCGTGGAGTGGGAGATTCTTTTTGTGGTGTGTGGATGGGGGTGTGGGGGGGGGGGTGGAGATGAGGTGGGGTGGGGGTGGGAGTGGGAGCTTCAGGGCTCCTACTCTAACCACCTCCACACCACAGTTTAACATCACCTGATAACCCGATTACACCAGGTGCCTGAATTAAATAGGCGCCTGAATTTTATAGACATAATAATTAAATAGGCACCATAATTAAATAGGTTCCAGAATTAAATAGGCACTAGAATTAAATAGGTTCCAGAATTAAATAGGCGCATGAATTAAATAGGCGCCTGAATTAAATAGACATCATAATTAAATAGGTTCCAGAATTAAATAGGTGCCTGAATTGAATAGGTTCCAGAATTAAATAGGCACCAGAATTAAATAGATGCCAGAATTAAATAGGTGACTGAATTAAATAGGTTCCAGAATTAAATAGGTTCCAGAATTAAATAGGTGCCAGAATTAAATAGGTGCCAGAATTAAATAGACCACAGAATTAAATAGGCACCAGAATTAAATAGGCACCAGAATTAAATAGGTTCCAGAATTAAATAGGTGTCAGAATTAAATAGGTGCCAGAATTAAAAAGGTTCCATAATTAAATAAGCATCAGAATTAAATAGGTCCCAGAATTAAATAGATATCATAATTAAATAGGTTCCAGAATTAAATAGGAGTCAGAATTAAGTCGGTGTCAGAATTAAATAGACACCTGAATTAAATCAAATGTTCTTCTTCTTTCCCCCACCCTCCTACAAATTCCTATTTAAATTTTGTTTCATCGTCCTCAATTTTCCTATATTTATATTTATTTACCACACGTTCATTATAACCACATTATCGGTAGCTATTTAGCTATACATATAGTAAATCTCATGGAGGTTAAGGTGGTTAAAGAGAAACATTAAGGGGGCTGCCGTTATTTATATCCACATAATAAATTATATAGTATATATGCATATATCTACTTTATTTACTGCGGGCATAACACTTTTTTTTGTACACACATATATACATATAACAAATTCCAGTCCGCGGGTGACAGTATTTGCGGCACTCGTAGGGGTTGGGGGTGGTGGCGCCACCTATTCCAACCGTGATGGGGGGGGTTCACCCATAAAGTAGCACACAACATAAGGGTGACAAATATAGGGAATCTTCCCTTCCAAGCCTTTATACTAGCATAATTCGTATACATCACATATACTTTTTACTTATATATATATAGCTAATGATAATACATTGTATAATATAAATATACTTAATATACATAACATTTAATAGTATAGAGAATTCCAGTGTGTGAGTGACAGTATTTCACACCACTGGTAGGGTTGGGTGTAGTGGCGCCACCTGGCCCAACTGTGAAAAGGGGTCACCCATAAAGTAGTACACAACATATGGGTGATCATGTAGGGAACATTCCCTTTCATGCCTTTATACTCACATAATTCTTATACATCACATATAAATCCCGCTTCATTATATCTAATGATAACATGGTGCTTGTTTTTATTGTTTATGAACAATATATATTGAAAACAATGTTCGAAACAAAAAACACAACCATTTTCTCATAAGCTATTAGTTTGTTGTTTTGTTTATGGGGAGTTTTCAGTCGCATTGGTGCGCTGAAGGCTGCAAATCTGCAGCACTGTATGGGCACCACTGAAAGTGCTCCCATGTCGTTGGGAGTTGGCTTCTGATGGGTAGTGGTCAGAGAAATTGGGGAAGTGGCGGGGGGGGTGGGGGGGAGGAAAAAGGCAGCGTACGAGCCCAACCACAGTCCTCTGAGAGGGCCGGGGGAGGCTGGGTGGTTGGTGTAGTTTTACGCCCTAGTAAAACCCTAGGCCATACCAGGACATGCACGGACTTGTGACAGGGCACACTCATGGTGACATTATAGTGCTGCCCCACTGGGAAATCAGACCACTGGCACCATGACCTGATGTCCCACACAGTCACATTATCCTGACACTGTGCGCCCAGTCCCTGTCCTGACCTCATAACGCCAAGCGCCGAGCAGCAACAGGTACCTACCTATTTTATAAGTCATTGGTTTGACTATTAGTATTACTGCCATGGAAAGCTCCCCCCCCCTACTACACACACACATACACACACACACATACACATACACACACACATACACACACACACACAGCACCTCCACCCGCCCTCCTTTCGACCATATCATTGTGGGTGTATAGATGAATGTATCAGATATCAAGAGCACGATCACGTCAGCATGTGTTGCATGCCGTGCGTGTCAGCACCTCTCGCTAGGGGGCGCGGGGGGCTGGGGGCGAGGGGCTGGGGGGAGACTCAATTATGTATAATTTGATGCGCGGTGGTAGTGGTTGCACGACTGTGGGACGAATTAATGGTGACTTGATGAAGGACTCTCGTGGTGACTGTGTGTGTGTGGGGGGGGGGGGGTGCGATGGAGGGGGGGATGACTAAGTTGGAACGATGCCAGGTAATATTTCCAGTTAATATGTAACAGATCGGGAAATCACGCAGGGCGCACCGGTGTAATTGATGTTTGTCTTGGCAAGGGTTGGAAGTGTGTGTGTGTGTGTGTGTGTGTGTGTGTGTGTGTGGAGGGAAGGGGACGGGCGAGGAGGGGGAGGAGAGCTCTATTTCAACGCGCCACACGCAATGAGGCGTGACGGGCGGGGTACCGGGCAACTCGGTACAAATTCTGTTGGCATTATCCCTGGGTTCTGTTTTTTTTAAATGGCGTTTCCAGCCTCTTAATGTTGTTCTTCGTTTAAAATTTAGATTAATATAATAACAAAATTATATATTGCGAGTTTATAGTGCTGCCCCACTTGGGAGACCAGGGCGCCTGTATCCCACTCAGTCATATTATCCTGACCTGTGATACGGTTGAGACGTGATTGAGTGAGTGAGTGAGTGGGTGATTAACGATCATATCAGGACGGGTACCGACTTGTGACAGTGCACGCTCATGGTGACTTTATAGTGTTGCCCAACTGGGAGACCAGAATGCCAGCACCATGACCCAATATCCCACTCAGTCACATTATCCAGACACTGAACCAACCAGTCCTTGCCCTATCCTAATAATGCCAAGTGCCTGGCTAGGAAGCGACAAGTATAAATTGTTAGATCATTGATTTGACTCGACCAGGGTTCTAATCCCACAATCTACAAAAACGGGAGATGAACGCTCAACTCATTCAGCCATCCCGTCTGATCGATTATCTGGTGTTCTATATAAATATATATAACACTCACTGCTCCCCACAGAGGTGAAAATATCATTACTCACTCACTCACCCATTTATTAAGGCACTAGAATGGATAAGTAGAGCGTTGTTTCCTACCTGGTGGGTCGTGGGTTCAATTCCCGCCGAGTCAAGAAGCGACACTTGGCACTTGTTGATACCTTGTTGACACTCGGCAATACTATAAGGTAGCAAAAGGACCGCTTGCATCAGTGTCAGCACGGCACTGCATAGCCATTGTACAGCCCTATAAAGCAACCAATTGGCTGTTGGTTGGTTGTTGAAGTTTTACATCCCAGCAACATCAAGGATCATATCACCTACCGAATTGTGACAGTGCGCACTCATGGTGACTTTGTAATGCCACCCCACTGGGAGACCATGCTGCCAGCACTATGACCTGATATCCCACTCAGTCGCATTATCCTGACACCGAGCCAACCAGCCACCGAGCCCTATCCTAGTAAATGCCGAGTGCCTGGCTAGGAAGCAACAAGTATCAATGTTTCTAAGTCATTGGTTTGAGTCGACTGGGAATTGAACTCTCGACATTCCTCACGAGAGGCTTGTGCTCTGCCGATTCGGCCACCACCTCCAGTGTCCAATTGGCGGGACTTATATTGATTAAGTGATTGAGTAATTGATTAATTGATTGAGTAATTGATTGATTGATTGATAATGCCTTGGATTTCGCCCGGACAAAACGCCTCGCCGGACTCAATAAAGCAATGAATCGAACACTGAGAATAGTCGCAGAAATCCCTGGTCGAGATAGAATAAGAATATAGAAATCCCAGAAATCAGTGGAGCGTGACCATATAATAATAATATTAATTAAAGCTGTTGCTTATCCCGAAATCATCGTAGAATCGTTGCCACATAGAAGGCAATACTGAGTCAATGTAATAGAACCTGTTACTGCTGAAGTCTATGGGGTCAGAGTTTTGGTGTGCTTGCTGAAACTAATTTGACATGTTTATACTTCAAATATCTCAAAAGTTAGCCATTAAAGATAAAAAAAAGTTACTACGAATTAAAGTAAAGTGAATTAGAACAATCAATCTAATGTATTTAGCTCAGAACATGGCGGAAACTTGAAACCCTCGGACCATGCAGCTTTAAGTTTAAAGTTGCGTAGTCCGATGGTTTTGAATTTCAGTATTTTTTCTGAGATAAATATATTAGACCGATCACTAGTATCTACTTTAAATTAGTTCAAAGTTACTTTTATTTGAAATGGTAAACTTTTGAGATATTTTGAGTGCAAACATGGAAAATTAGATTTGGCAAGCTTGCCAAAACTCTGACACCATAGACTTCTGCAATAACAGGCTCTGTTAAATTGACTCAGTATTGCCTTCTACGCAGAAACAAATGCTTAATAAGTGCATCAGTATCTACGTTAGATATGTCAAATCAAATCTAGATAATTGATTTGGTTTTGAAAATTTGATATTTCATCGGACTATGCAGCTTTAAGTAAGTGTGTGGCAACTGTTGGTGTTACTGCCGACAATCACAGGTGTCGCGAGGTGTCTAGCGGGCATCAGCAATCAGGCTGGGTGTTGGTGTTGTTGTTGGTGTTGTTGTTGATAGGTACTGCTGTTGTTGCTGATGTTGCTGTTGTAGTTTATATTCTGTCGTTGTTCCTTCACTGAGAAGGTGACTCGGATTATTATGCATCTGTATTGTTCTAACATCGGTTATACAGCTGTGTGATCAGACAGTTAATGGAGCCTTAATTGGGTTAATTGATTAATAGCAATTAGTCGGGCTCCTCTCATCGTCAGGCAATGCGCATGTGCCTTTTGATCTGCTGCATTTATTCTATTTCATATTCCTCTCCTCCCTCTCCCCACTTCCGTCTGCTCCCTTTCCCTCTCGTCCCCTTCCCTCTCCCCTCTCCCCTCTCCCCTCTTCCCTCTTCCCTCTCCCCTCTCCCCCCACCCCTCTCCCCCTCCCCTTCCCCCCTCCCCTCCCACTTCCCCTCCCCTTTCTGTCACCTCTCCATGTCCTTCCCCTCCCCACTCTCCCTCCACATTTCCCTCCCCCTCCCCCTCCCCCTCTCCCCTCCTCTCTCCCCCCTTCGGTAGCTCTCCCCTCACTCTCCCCTCCCTCTCCTTCCCCCTCCCCTCTCCCCCCCTCCCCCCCTCCCCCCCTCCCCTCCCCCTCCGCCTCCCCCTCTCCCCTCCCTCCCCCTCCCCCTCCCCCCCTCCCCCCTACCCCTCCCTCCTCCCCCTCCCCCCTCCCCCTCCTCCCCCCTCCCCCTCCACCTTCACCATCCCCTCTCCCCCCTCTCCGCTCCTTTGCCTTTCATCTCGCCTAAGTCGGCAGCCTCTAATGGTTCCCCTGGTGTGTATCGCTGTAGATGGCGTATGGCGAAAGTGGGGAGGGGAGAGGGTGTATTGATGTCGTTATAAATACGTCTGTATAGCGTGACAATGCCATTACCACATCACCCATCATGCACCGCTTCCTCCATCGCCTCTCACAGCGCAGCCTCACGACTTGTACCGGTCGCCCCCGCCCTGCTCACTCTTCTCCCGTCTTCTGCCACCTCTCTTCGTCTCTCTGTTCCTTCCCTCTCCTTTCTGTCTTCTCCCCTCTCCTCTTTACACTCTCCTCTCTCCTCTCTCCACTCCTCTTTACTCTCTCCTCTTTACTCTCTCCTCTCTCTATCCCCTCTCCTCTCTCCTGTCTCCTCTCTCCCCTCTCATCTCCCCTCTCCTCTCATCTCGATCCTCTCCCCTCTCTCGTCTCCCCTATCCCCTTATCCCCTCTCCCCTCTCCCCTCCCTCCTATTCCCTCACCTTCCCCCATCCTCTCCCCTCTCTGTTCTCTCCCATCTCCCCTCTATCCTCTCCCATCCCTTCCCCCCTCCCGTCTCCCCATCCGTCTCCCCTCCCCATCCCTCAATCTTCTCCCCTAGCCACTCTATCCCCCTCCCTTCCCTCTCTCCTCTCTCCTGTCCCTCTCCCTTCTCCCCTCTCCTCTTCTCCCAATATCTTTCTCCCATTTCTCCCCATCTCCCCCCATTCTTAACCCCTCCACCTCTCCCCACCTAGTTGCAAACCCTCCTCCACCCACTCCATCCACACCCACCCCTCTCCACGCCCACCCCTCCTCCACCCACCCCTCCTCCTCTCCACCCTCTCCTTGTCCACTAGTAATAGTACAATATTAACCTACATATCCAAAAGCATGTCCATGTAGAATTAAGTCCCAATAAATATGCGATTGCAAAACAAACCATTTAATTAAATACACAAATAAATCCACCATGTTCTTAAAAACATTATTTTTTTCTTCTTCTTAAATTCATGAAAAGGGTACCTTCTTTATATCTTTGATTCCAAAGTTTACCGTCGGTCGGCGCCACTGCAGCAGGCGTCCTATGGAGTTCACACACAGCAAGAACCACATTCAGGTATTTACATTAACACACTCAGGTTCAGGAGTCCGCCGCCAGGGGCGCCACTGCATGAGGGCAATTCTCTCACCTATGTTGCTCGTGCTTTATGGTCGCATAGAACATGCTCACATAGGGGAAGTTTAATTTTGTTTGCTAGCAATGGTGTGCGAATTGTGTTCATCGAATATATATGTTTAATATACATATATGTCATCATCATCATCATGCTGTCGGTCGCGATGCGACAAAGACTGCTTTCATTACTTGACTGCCGCTCTCCACATTTCATGAAAGCTGCCTGCAAAGGTGTTGAAGTGCTGCTGGCTTTTGCAAGTTACCAGCGGCACTCTCTCGGGGAGCAAATAGAGGTTTCACACCGGCAAGAACATGTCCAGACAGGCGCAAAACTATTTGTCCCTGCAGTGGCTGGTCGGGAGATGTTGGGAGTTCCATACATCAACCGCCATTAATGCTGCCACAGTGACATGGTTTTCTGTTTAGGGTTTGCTCTCTTAGCCTTCGGTTCTGTCAAGAACATGTACCACAAGGCAGTGGTTTACAACTCTGCCCCTGCGGAGGGCACCAGTGAAGAAATCGGAGAAGAAATCCGGAGCCTCACCAAACCCAACATGCATATTACTCAGTGAGGGAATAACTGCAAGGTAGTCTGTCCCTTGTTTATACTCCCATACTTTATTGTAGGACATATATTTATGTGATGCATAAAGCATTATGCAAGTATAAATATACATAAGGGAATTATGATATTGTTAATATTGTGCTCCATAAGACAGCCCTGTACTGGTGGTGCCACCTGCAGCCCGCCCCACCTCCACCAGAGGTTGACAAGTCGCATCGGAGGATTTTTTGTCATATATATATTAGCAGCATGTGCTTGATTTGTAAACATGCGTTTTTTTAATACATCTCTTCCAAGATATCAAGGTTGATATCAACCCATCTAGTCACTAGGCCAGAGATAGAGGGGAGAGGGTGGGGGGAGGGGAGAGGAGGGAGGGGACAGGGGGAGAGGGGACAGTGGGAGAGGGGAGGCGAGAGAGGGGAGAGGATCGAGATGAGAGGAGAGGGGAGAGAGGAGAGAGGAGATGGGAGAGAGTAAAGAGGAGAGGGTAAAGAGGGGAGGAGAGTGTAAAGAGGAGAGGGGAGAAGACAGAAAGGAGAGGGAAGGAACAGAGAGAAGAAGAGAGGTGGGAGAAGACGGGAGAAGAGTGAGCAGGGTGGGGGCGACCGGTACAAGTCGTGAGGCTGCGCTGTGAGAGGCGATGGACTAGTGGCTATCCTGGGGTTGGAAGCACTGCAGTTGGGGTTTTGCATCCCAGCAACATCTAAGGCTATACCAGGTTGGGTACCACCTTGTGACAATCCACATTACAATATATGCTATATGAGCCTGTCTCAAAAGGTGATTTTGTTGTCAATTGTAACGATTGACACAAAATAGGACAGAAATGGTTACACTGAAAACACAAGGACGTTTGCTTCAAATCAATATGTATTCTATTGGGATTATGAAACACCATGTAAAAAACAAATCAGTTTATCCTGAGCAGATGCATAAGCAGATAGTATGTTGATCGTTACAATGGACAAAGTTTTGTCCCATATTGCTTAGCACCTTTTGAGACAGTCTCATATATGTAATATATTTAAACAAAGAATCATTTATGATATATACTATGTACATGTATATAATTATATAAATATATAGTCATAGACTTAGACAAAGAATCAATTATGTAGACATGAACAGAGCATCCATTATATACGGGTCGTTTCATGGTAAATGGGGCCAAAGTGTGACATGAGGGTCAAAAATGAATATTGTGTATTTTCCTAATTTGTTCACTGAGTAGCCAACTCTTGTCCATATATATCCTGGTAATGTGAAGGAAAAGATAGTTGAGGTTACCATTTTGTCAGAAAAACAAGAACTAATTGAGTAGCCAGCCCCAAGTGTGGACTTAGTAATCAGCAAGTGTGGATTTATTAATCAAATCAATTATTTAATCAAATTTATTGCATGAAACAATTAATTTTTACATTGTGGTCCCCTAAGTATAGAAATGCACTGTAAAGAAATCTGCATAGGATGATTATATTTTCCCCAATTTTGAGTTGTGGATGTAACACAATAGACGGGGACACCAACAATAATATGGAACTTCAACTTCAATTATCTTTCATACAGCTTTGTAGAAAAATTATATTACTAGCCATGGTACTAGAAAATAGCTTTGCACATGCAACAATAGCAACTGTTTTTTTTACTGAAGATCTGCTATTCCCAGGATAACATATTTCCTAATTTAACGATAACCAGTGGACACGACAGTTATGTCCAGAGCCAGTTTAATCACCCTGGAATATTAGATAAAACAAATATATGTATGCATCCAAAATGAATATTTATTTCAAGTAAGAGTCTTCTTTTATTATTTCATTGACTAACCAGTAATACGCTATGCAAAATAAAGGTCTAGTAGGCTGTAGAAAAGTCCAAATTCTCCATGTCACAAATTCATGCCTTTAAAACACAATATTTTGTGGATGAAAATGTTGCCTTTTATTTTACTGTCACATTAGGCCTTAATTTTGTCATATCTATCTCTCCAAAGTGTAAGAATACCAGTTATATAAAGAAAATACCTCCTCTACTCTTTTTTCCATAATTGTTTTTGACCATTACATCCTGAAAAGTACATTGGCCCCATTTACCATGAAACGACACATATATATATATAATTGACATATATATATATGGATTATAATAATAATAATAATTTATAAATGGATACTTAATTAAATCATACGATTCCGAGAGCTATTCAATTGAGACTTGTGCACATCCTCAGCACTGTGAATGTGAAACCGAGGCTTAGCGAATACCGCGCGCTGATTGGTTGAGATTTTATTTTGATAAAGAATTGTTTAAGAATAACAATGTTCGCAAGCGATTTACTGCTCTCACCCAGTCGTTCCTTACAAGTTACACGCAGCACTGTCTGTTTGTGTCCTGCTGAGTAAGCTTCCCCCCCCCCCCCCCCCCCCCCCCCCCACCCCGCCCCCTTTTCTGGTGAATTGGTGCTGTGTCGGTGTGTGTGTGTGGTAGGGGGGGGGGGGTGCTTTCCCTGTTGTTGTCATTTGAGCCAGTTGTGTGCACGTTAGCATTCACCGCCTATCTAATTCCAACATAATGGTTGGCTGGTGGGTGGTAGAGCAAGTGAGGGTGGGTGGGGAGAAGAGGGTGGAGAGGGGGAGAAGAGGGTGGAGAGGGAGGGGGGAGAATGATGTGGGAGGAGGAGGGGTAGAGCAAGTGAGTGTGAGTGGGGAGAAGAGGGCGGAGGGGAGGAGGAGGAATGAGGAGGGCAGGAAATAGAAAGATGGGGAAAGTGGGTGTGAGGAGGGGAGTGGGAGATGGGGGTGTTGTTGTTTTGAATAGAACCGGAGGGGTTAGTGGTGAGTGAGTGAGGGAAGGGGGAAGGAGAGGAGAGGAGGATGTGTGTGTGTTTGGGATGAGCAGGGGGTGGTGGTGAGTGAGTGAGGAGAGGGGGGCGAGATGGGGAGGGGATGGGGACCAGAGTGTGTGGAATGGACAGGGTGTGTTGGTTAAATGAGGAGTTCTGCGCCATATAACCACCCACAGCCACCCCCACCCTCACCCCCACCACCACCCCACCCCCAGCAACCATTGCACACAAACAACACCGCCCGTTCCATATGACAACGCCATCGCCCCCCCCCCCCACCCCCATTGTTGTTGCATTTTTCAGCCGCCGCGATTATAGTCACGTGACACTGGGACGGAGTCTGAAAAGGCCGTCGGGTGGTGCGCGTGCGCGTGCGTGTGCGCGTGTGCGTGAGGGAAGTGGAATTGTGTGTGTGTGTGTGGGGGGGGGGGGTTGGAGAAGTGGTAGAGAAAGGGTGTGCGTCACTGCACGACATCCAGGAAAAATGGAATATAATCACCGTTAGGTGAAACGATGTTATTATTCCATTTGGATCTTTTCATGTGTTTGCAATTGCAGCTAATCCGGTTATAGGGCGCTGGGCCCGGAATTACTAACTAGTCATAACTCGGCCCACTTTGGTGCTTGTCAATACGCCAAGGTCTGGACCCGGTGGCTGAATGGGTAGTAGGTAGTGGGCAGTAGGTAGTGGCTAGTGGGTAGTTGCTAGTGGGTAGTGGCTAATGTGTAGTAAGGTAGTGGGTAGTTGGTAGTGTGTAGTAGGTAGTGGATACTAGGTAGTGGGTAGTAGGTAGTCGGTAGTAGGCAGTGGCTAGTGTGTAGTGGTTAGTATGCATTGGGTAGTTGGTAGCGTGTAGCAGGTAGTGGATACTAGGTAGTGGGTAGTAGGCAGTAGGCAGTAGGTAGTGGGTATTAGGTAGTGTGTAGTGGGTAGTAGGTAGTGTGTAGTGGATAGTAGGTAGTGAGTAGTAGGTAGTGTGTAGTAGGCAGTGGGTAGTAGGTAGTGTGTAGTAGGCAGTGGGTAGTGTAGTGGGTAGTATGTAGTGGGTAGTATGTAATGGGTAGTAGGTAGCGGGTAGTAGGGTGGGTAGTGTGTATTGGGTAGTAAGTAGTAGGTAGTGGGTGGTAGGTAGTGTAGTGGGTAGTAAGTAGGGTGTAGTAGGTACTGGGTAGTAGGTAGTGGGTAGTATGTAGTGGGTAGTAGATAGTAGGTAGTAGATAGTGGGTAGTAGATAGTAGGTAGTGGGTAGTAGATAGTAGCTAGTGGGTAGTAGATAGTAGGTAGTAGATTGTAGGTAGTGGGTAGTGGGTAGTATGTAGTAGATAGTGGGTAGTAGATAGTGGGTAGTAGATAGTGGGTAGTAGGTAGTGGGTAGTAGATAGTGGGTAGTAGATAGTGGGTAGTAGATTGTAGGTAGTGGGTAGTATGTAGTGGGTAGTAGATAGTGGGTAGTAGATAGTGGGTAGTAGGTAGTGGGTAGTATGTAGTGGGTAGTAGATAGTGGGTAGTAGATAGTGGGTAGTAGGTAGTAGATAGTAGGTAGTAGATAGTGGGTAGTAGATAGTGGGTAGTGGGTAGTAGATTGTAGGTAGTGGGTAGTGGGTAGTATGTAGTTGGTAGTAGATAGTAGGTAGTGGATAGTGGGTAGTAGATAGTGGGTAGTAGGTAGTAGATAGTAGGTAGTAGATAGTGGGTAGTAGATAGTGGGTAGTAGATAGTGGGTAGTGGGTACAACCTTCCGGTTGTGTCAGCTCTTTTGAAAGGTAAAGCCACGGTGATGTGTCACTTCATTTATTAGGGTGGCTGGGGTAGGCAGGAGAGGGAGGGGGAGGCCAGGAAAAGCGAAGAGGTGAGGGGACGGGGCAAAGGGAATGGGAGGGGGGTGAGTATAGGGTGTTGAGAGGGGTGAAGGTGGTCATGGTGAAGGTATGAGCAGAGGGAGGTGAGATTGGAGAGGTATGAGAGAGGGAGGTGGGAGAGGAGAGGGGGTGGGGAATGGACGGGGAGGGGTAGGGGAATGCGGGTGAGTATAGGGTGATGAAAGGGGCATGGTGAGGAAGAGTGAGGGAGGTGGGAGGGGCAGAGGAAGGTAGAGAGAGGGGCGGAGGGAGGCGATGGGAAGGAGGGAGGGAAGAGTAGCGTGAGAGGGGTCTACTAAACTTTGAAAAGGGATATGCAATGGAGAGTGTGGGGATGACGGACGCTATAAAGGGCCATGGTGAAGCGAGGCGGGCGGAGAGGCGGGTGAGTGAAGAGTGGGAGTGAGGGGAGGGGGTGGGGGAGGGCGAGGCGTGGGGGTGAGGGGTGAGGGGAGGTGGGAGGGGAGGGGAGGGGCCGGGTACAGGGCGTGGCGGGACGGTGTGGTGGCAATGGGGTTTGAAAGGTAATGTGGACATGGTGTGAGGTGGGGAGGGAGGGAGGGGCAGGGGGGGTAGGGGGGGGGGGGGCGAGGAGAGTGTCGAGACTGGGATTTAATAATAAAACGTCTGACTGTTATAGCACCCTGTGTGTAGGCGGCGTTGGACGGGACTTGATGGGAGGTGTGTGTGTGTATGTGTGTATATGTGTATGGGTGTGTTTGTGTGTACTACTATCAGACACTATACTGCCGTGAGTGAAAGGTGTTTGTGTGCATGTGATGTGGGTGGGTGGGTGGGTGGATCCGGAGGTGGTGGTTGCTTGGTTGTTGGAATTTTACGTCCTGGCAACATTTAAGGTCATATCATTGGTTGGTTGTTGGGAGTTTTACATCCTGGCAACATCAAGGTCATATCATGATGGGTATGGACTTTAAAGAGTTGCCTCCCTGGGGAATCAGGCCACCAGCACCAAGACCCAATATCCCACTCAGTCACATTATACCAACACTAAGGTAACCAGTCTGTGCCCTATCCTATTAATGTCGAGCGCCAAGCTAGGAAGTGACAAGTATCAATTTTGTTAGTCATTGGTTTGACTCGACCGGAAATTAAAATCCCGATCTCCCGCACGGAAGGCCTGCGCTTTACCGATTGGGCCACCGCGGCCGGTTGATGGGGACGTGTAGAGGAGGGTTTGAATGTGGTGTAGATGGGTGTAGGGTGTGTGTGGAAGATGTGGGGGGGTGATATATGTAGTTTGTTTATTGCAGGGGGGGGGGGGGCTGGTTGCTTTCCACCATTATTTTAAAGTTGCATAGTCCGATGGTTTTGAGTTTCTGTCACTTTCTGACATAAATATATTAGAGTGAGTAATATAGTATATCTTACATTAGGCACTTGTATTTTAAAAGGCTAACTTTTGAGATATTTGAAGTACAAACATGCAAATTAATTTGGGCAAATACGCCATAACTCAGACACCATAGACTTCTGCAGTAACAGGTTCTATTAAATTGCCTCGGTATTCCCTTCTATGTGGCAATACATGCTTTATAATAAGTACAGCGGTATCGAAGTTAGATATGTAGAATTAAATTGAGATAATTGTTTCAGTTTTGAAAATTTGATGCTGCATCAGACTATGCAGCTTTAAGTACATTTCACTGGGCGAGTCGTACTTACTGGTAGACATTCTGTTGGTATTGATGTGCTCCGCCAGCGCACTTATGGCCATTCTTAACAGTGGCGGGTATTATTACGCTGGGAGTTCTGCGGCAGTAGCGTTAACAAGGACAGGAAAAAAACACCTGGCACAAAGAGTGCATGGGTGGGAGAGTTGAGATGGGTGCCATACTGCAGGGGTGGTGGAAGAAGAAGAAGAAGAAGAAGAAGTGGGGAGGAGGTGGTGGAGGAGGGGATGAGGATGTGGTGGGGAGAGGAGGGGAGATGGTGGAGGCGGAGGTGGAGGAGAATGTGGAAGATGAGGGGAGGAGGATGTGGAGATTGTGGAGGTGGAGGAGGAGGTGGTGGTGGAGCAAGAAGAAGAAGGTGAAGAAGAAAAGGAGGAGGTGAAGGAAGAAGATGAGGAGGAGATGGTGGAGGAAGAAGAAGAGGAGGTGGTGGAGTAGGGGGGGGGGCTCAGTAGGTGGGTTGTGGTGTAAGGGTTGTGGGGCTGGGAGGCTCAGTAGGCAGGTTGTGCTGTAAGGGCTGTGGGGCTGGGAGGCTCAGTAGGCTTTTTATGTAAGCGCTGTGGTGCTTTGAGTCTAAATAGACTTGTGGTGTAAGGTCTGTGGGGCTACTAGGCTCAGTAGTTGTTTTGTGCTGTAAGGGCTGTGGGGCTGGGAGGCTCAGTAGGTGGGTTGTGCTGTAAGGGCTGTGGGGCTGGGAGGCTCAGTAGGCAGGTTGTGGTGTAAGGGCTGTGGGGCTGGGAGGCTCAGAAGGCAGGTTGTGCTGTAAGGGCTGTGGGAATGGGAGGCTCAGTAGTGGGGTTGTGGTGTAAGGGCTGGGAGGCTCAGTAGGCGGGTTGTGGTGTAAGGGATGTGGGGCTGGGAGGCTCAGTAGGCGGGTTGTGGTGTAAGGGCTGTGGGGCTGGGAGGCTCAGTAGGCGGGTTGTGGTGTAAGGGATGTTGGGCTGGGAGGCTCAGTGGGTGGGTTGTGGTGTAAGGGCTGTGGGGCTGGGAGGCTGAGTAGGCGGGTTGTGGTGTAATGGCTGTGCGGCTGGGAGGCTGAGTAGGTGGGTTGTGGTGTGAGGGCTGTGGGGCTGAGATGCTCAGTAGGCGGGTTGTGGTGTAAGGGCTGTGGGGCTGGGAGGCTGAGTAGGCGGGTTGTGGTGTAAGGGCTGTGGGGCTGCCAGAAAAGGGGTGGTAATTGCACGGTCTGACGACGGCAGCCGTAATTGTTGCTTTGTTGGAATTAGTTGCCGAAGCGCCGCCAGTGGGCGCTAGGGGCGGTAATCTGTTAGGCGTGTAATTTATTTCCACATAAAAATGATCAAACTGTCAAATTAACGTCTATAGGCATTTGCGGTGGGAGAGAGGAGTTAGAGAGAGAGAGAGGGAGGAGTTGGGGGAGATGGGTGGAGGGAGAGACAGATGTGCACCGGGACGGAGAGGGACGGAGGCAGAGAGGGGGGAAGAGGGGGTGAAGGAAGGAGAGGATGGGAGGATGGAGAGTTGAGGGAGGGGCGGAGGGATGAAGAGGGAGATAGCAGCAGAGAGAGGAGGAGGCGAGAAGAGAGGGCATTGGGGTGAAGGGGGAAGGGGAGGGGAGATAGAGGGAAGGGGGAGGGGGAAGCTAGAGGGGAGGAGAGGGGGCAGAAATGGGGAGGAGGATGAAGGAATGAAGGAAGAAGGAGGGAGGGCGAGGGAGAGAAAGGGCAGGAGAGGGAGGGAAGGAAAGAGTGTTAGAGGGAGCGAGACGGGGAGGAGGAGAGAGAGGAGGGAGGGAGAGGAAGGGGGATGGAGGGGGGACAGAAGTGGGTAGGGAGGAGATAGAGGGGGGGACAGAAGAGGGGAGGGAGGAGGGAGACGAGGGGAAGGAGGGAAGAAGAGAAAATGGGAGGGAGGGGGCGGAGGGACAGAGGGCGGGAAACAGAGGGGGAAGAGGGAAGGAGCGGAGTAAGGAGCTGCATGGATGGGAGGGAGAGAGGGGAGGTATGGGGAGAGGGAGGTAGGGGAGGGTGGGGAAGAGGGGGAGGGAGAGGGAGACAGAGGGGAGATGTGGAGATGGGAGTGAATGTTGAGAAGGGGGGAGATGAGGAGGAGAAGAAGGAGGGGCAGGAGGGGTTAAGGGGAGGTGGAGAAGGGGGGAGATGGGGAGGAGAGGAAGGAGGGGCAGGAGGGGTTATGGGGAGGTGGAGAAGGGGAGGAGATGGGGAGGGGGAAGAGGGGGAAGCTGTTGGAGTAGGGGCGGGGGGGGGGGGGGTGAATTGAATTGAGCGAATGCTACTGGCAGTTAGTGAATGGCACTGGTGGGAGAAAGAAGATGAAAAGAACAAAAAGAAAACTGGAAGTTATAAGTGGGGTAGGCTTTCTGCAAGGTTCGTGCGCAGATAAAGCAAACTGTACTTGGAGCTAAAAGAATACTCATTTGTCTTGATGTGTCATTTACACGATTACATGCTTAAATGAACACTGTCTGACAATTTAGTCCGAGGATGAATGAGGCCTGGGGAGTGGTGGTGTGGGGAGAGGGGGGGGGGAGTGGAGGGGGGGAGTGGAGGGGGGGAGAAGATTGCTGAGGAAAATGACTGCCACGCGAACCAGAAACAATTCAACAAGAAAGAGACAGGCTGATGAAGAGACGGTGGAATCGGTCGCCGGTTTAATGTGGAGAAATTATATTCCTCTGCAGAAGGGTTGACATCTTTATTGCCTATAGTATTTTTCACGCGTCGCTGAATACCGAGAAGACGGCGAAGGGAGAAAAGGGCGGGGGGAAAAGAAATGATGAAAGTCGTCTGCTCCAACTATGGTGATGTGTGGGGTTTGGGGATTGGTGTGTGTGTGGGGGGGGGGGACGTTTTACGCCCACTTTGTCTGTGTGTGTCAATATTTGTCGAGTTGTTTTAATGGGTTTTTTTTTGTTTTTGTTTTTTATTGGACTAGAACTTCACTAGGCATGCTCAGTAGAACCATGATTATTATTTGTTTATATCATCTCCATTATCGTCTGCTAATTGCATTCACCTTGTTGGAAAATGTGGTTACCATAGTATATTGCCCCAATGGGTTCGTTCGATTGGTGTGTGTTGGTTTCTTCAGTCTGTGATTTTTTAAAGTAGACCAAAACATGGGGAGAAGCTCTTCTGTCGGTGATTTGTAAGTAAACCGACACAGGCGAGATGCTCTTCTGTTGGTGATTTGTAAGTAAACCGACACAGGGGAGATGCTCTTCTGTCAGTGATTTGTAAGTAAATGGACACAGGGGAGATGCTCTTCTGTCGGTGATTTGTAAGTAAACTGACACAGGGGAGATGCTTTCTGTCGGTGATTTGTATGTAAACTGACACAGCGGGAGACGCTCTTCTGTCAGTGATTTGTAAGTAAATGGACACAGGGGAGAGATGCTCTTCTGTCAGTGATTTGTAAGTAAATGGACACAGGGGAGATGCCTCTTCTGTCAGTGATTTTGTAAGTTAAATGGACACAGGGGAGATGCTCTTCTGTGTGATTTGTAAGTAAACTGACAAGGGAGACGCTCTTCTGTCGGTGATTTGTAAGTAAACTGAACACAGGGGAGATGCTCTTCTGTCAGTGATTTGTAAGTAAATGGACACACACAAACTGGATTTCTGTCAGTGTTTGATTTGAAGTAAAAGGACACAGGGGAGATGCTCTTCTGTCAGTGATTTGTAAGTAAACTGACACAGGGGAGATGCTCTTCTGTCAGTGATTTGTAAGTAAACCGACACAGGGGAGATGCTCTTCTGTCAGTGATTTGTAAGTAAACTGACACAGGGGAGATGCTCTTCTGTCGGTGATTTGTAAGTAAATGGACACAGGGGAGATGCTCTTCTGTCGGTGATTTGTAAGTAAACCGACACAGGGGAGATGCTCTTCTGTCGGTGATTTGTAAGTAAACCGACACAGGGGAGATGCTCTTCTGTCAGTGATTTGTAAGTAAACTGACACAGGGGAGATGCTCTTCTGTCGGTGATTTGTAAGTAAACCGACACAGGGGAGATGCTCTTCTGTCAGTGATTTGTAAGTAAACTGACACAGGGGAGATGCTCTTCTGTTGGTGAAAAACACCCACAACGTGATTTGTAAGTAAACTGACACAGGGGAGATGCTCTTCTGTCGGTGATTTGTAAGTAAATGGACACAGGGGAGATGCTCTTCTGTCAGTGATTTGTAAGTAAATGGACACAGGGGAGATGCTCTTCTGTCAGTGATTTGTAAGTAAATGGACACAGGGGAGATGCTCTTCTGTCGGTGATTTGTAAGTAAACCGACACAGGGGAGATGCTCTTCTGTCAGTGATTTGTAAGTAAATGGACACAGGGGAGATGCTCTTCTGTCAGTGATTTGTAAGTAAATGGACACAGGGGAGATGCTCTTCTGTTGGTGATTTGTAAGTAAACCGACACAGGGGAGATGCTCTTCTGTCAGTGATTTGTAAGTAAATGGACACAGGGAGAGCTCTTCTGTCAGTGATTTTAAGAAACCACCAAACCCCAAAAAACAACAGGGGTGACTCTTCGTCGGTGATTTGTAAGTAAACTGACACAGGGGAGATGCTCTTTGTGGGTGATTTGTAAGTAAAACGACACAGGGGAGACCCAAAAAAAAAGATGCTCTTCTGTCAGTGCATTTGTAAGTAAACCGACACAGGGGAGATGCTCTTCTGTCAGTGATTTGTAAGTAAACTGACACAGGGGAGATGCTCTTCTGTCAGTGATTTGTAAGTAAATGGACACAGGGGAGATGCTCTTCTGTTGGTGATTTGTAAGTAAACTGACACAGGGGAGATGCTCTTCTGTCGGTGATTTGTAAGTAAACCGACACAGGGGAGAAGACGCTCTGTGATCTAATGGCGAGGTAATCAAAAGGCGCGCCAAGCGGCAGACGACAACTCCTTTCTTTTCTTTTCGCGCCAAAAGCATTTTTCCCTCCCGCGCCACCTCCTCCTAGCTGTCTTTCCCGCCATTTGAGGACGTGGAAACACAACAGCAAAATAAAAAAACTTCTTTATTATTTTTTTTTTTTAACCAGCCGCGCTTCGCGATCCGGCAGAAAAAAAACCAACCCTAGTCACGTGTTTCTTTAAGGATTTCTTGCGCTTCTCTTCGAGTGAAGTGAGTGTAATCAAAAGGCACGGTGGATACCAGCTCAGTGTTTTCTTCTTTTGTTAAAAAAAGAAATGATAATTTGAGTCTTAGAGTTTTGTGATTTTATTTTTTGTTCAATGTGTGTATGCAGGCGATATATAGCCTGGTTTCCTTTTTGTAATTCATGGATTATTAATCCTCGGTTGTTGGAGTCTTACGTCCTTGCAACATCTAAGGTCATATCAGGATGGGCTCCGACTTGTGACAGTGCACACTCATGGTGACTTTATAGTGCTGCCCCATTGGGAAATCAAGCCACCTAGCACCATGACCTAATATCCTACTCAGTCACATTATCCTGACACTGAGCTAACCAGTCCTTGCCCTAATCTATTAATGCCGAGCGCCAGGCTAGAAAGCGACAAGTATCAATTTTGTAACTTATTGGTTTGATTTGACCCGGAACCGCACTCCCGATCTCCCGCGCGCGAGGCCCGCGCTCTGCCGATTCGGCCACCGCGCCCGGTAAGATAATAACAAAGTGGTAGTAATAAAAAAGTATCACAAGGAGATAAATGATGCTGTGTGGGCACATTCACTAGGGAAATAACCCCCCCTTCCCCCCCCCCCATCTCAGCCCCCACACCGCGCCATCTCATCCCCCCCCCCAACCACCGCTATCTCAGCCCCCCTTCCGCCAACGGAAGTAGCTTGACAATCATCAACCAATGATGCATCTCCCCAAACAACACTGACGGCAGCGAGAAAGATGCGACAATGATTTTTGTATCCACTAAAATATAGGAGTAGAATGATGAAGTCAATCAAGTAAACTAGTCGAAGTTGACATTTTTTACAAGGAGAAAAAGAGAGACTCGGAGAGAAAGAGAGAAAGAGAAAGACTCAGAGAGAGAGATTCAGAGAGAGACTCAGAGAGCGAGAGAGAGTATTGTCTCAGAGAGAGAGGAGAGACAGCGATACCAAAAGTTAGTTTTATTTAACGACGCCTCTAGAGCACATTGAATTTTTATCATTTTTATGGCTTATTTGGATGTCAAACATATGGTCATTCTGACATATTTCTTTGGAGGAAACCCGTTGCTGCCACATAGGATACTCTTTCCGATAGGCAGCAAGGGGTCTTGTATATGCACTTTCCCATAGACAGGACAGCACATACCACAGCCTTTCATGAATCAGTTGTGGACCACTGGTTGGAAGGGAAAATAGACAGCGATACCGAGAGATATACCAAGATACATGGTACACAGAGCTATATAAAGAGAGATGCAGAGGGAAAACCGGGAGGGACACAGAGAGAGATATGGAGAGACATAAAGAGAGATACATACAGGGATACATGCAAATACGGACAGAGATAAAGATACAAAGAAGGATACAGAGACATATAGAGATGCAAAGAGATACAGAGAAGGATACAGAGATATATAGGGATACATGGAGAGGTACAGAGAGATAGATAGATACAGAGCAGGATACAGAGAGATACAGAGAGTGATACTGAGAGATACATGGAGAGATACCGAAAGGAATACCGAGAAATACAGAAAGATACAGAGAGATACAAATAGATACAGAGATATACATAGAGATATGTAGAGGTATACAGAGAGAAATAGAGATACAAAGAGCAATATATAGATACAGAGAGCTAGAGAGAGGGATACCGAGATGCAGCGGGGTATAGAGAAAGTGCAAACATGACAAATTAATTTTGGCATGCACGCCAAACCTCTGACACCATAGGCTTCAGCAGTAACTGGTTCTATTAAATTGCCTCAGTATTCCCTTCTATGTGACGACAAATGTTTGATAAGTGTACCAGTATCTAAGTTGGATATGTATAATCAAATCTAGGTAATTGTTTTGATTTTGAAAATTGGATGTTTCATCAGACTATGCAGCTTTAATCCAATGATTCAATCTGGGGTCTGGGGGAGCGGGACGTAGCTCAGGTGGTAGAGTGTCCACTTATCAAGGTGTCGGTCATCCTATCGATCTTGCTCAGTGGATCCATTTGGAGTTTGGGCTATTTTCCGTTCCAACCAGTGGTCCACAACTGGTTCATCAAAAGCTGTGGTATATGCTGTCTGTCATGTCTGTGGGAAAGTGCATATAAAAGACCTCTTGCTGCTTATCGAAAAGAGTAGCCTATGTGCCAGCAGAGGGTTTCCTCCAAAGAAATATGTCACAATGAAAATATCTTTGACATCCAATAGCCAATGATAGGAAAATCAAAGTGCTCTAGAGGCATCATTAAATAAAACAAGAAAAAAAAAACAAGAAAAACTATCGGGGCCCGAACCCATTCCAACGGTCTTGCAGCTTGCTGCCCGTGTTGGTAAAGCGGCGGGAGCTGATGCCGCCATTTTATTCAATTATCGTCCACAGAGATGCGAAAATGAATGTCGATGAAAAAGGGTGATCACGTGGTGTGGGAGGTGATCACGTGATGTCCGAGGCGTCAGGTGTAGAGGCGTCACGTGATGGTTTCCGCGCACCGACGCCTCCTCCTGGGTGTTCCCGTCGTACTAACGGGTCACTGAGCGATGCTAATTGCTCACTGACTGGCGCCAATGAGTCACAGGAGTGGCACCAACTAATCACTGAGTGGTGCCAACAGGTCACCGAGTGGTGCCAACTAATCACTGAGTGGTGCCAACAGGTCACCGAGCGGTGCCAACTAAACACTGGGTGTTGCCAACAGGTCACCGAGCGGTGCCAACTAAACACCGGGTGTTGCCAACAGGTCACCGAGCGGTGCCAACTAAACACCGGGTGTTGCCAACAGGTCACCAAGTGGTGACAACAGGTCACTGAATGGTACCAACTAATCATTGAGTGGTGCCAACAGGTCACTGAGTGGTACCAACTAATCACCGAGTGGTGTCAACTAATCACCGAGTGGTGTCAACTAATCACCGAGCGGTGCCAACTAAACACTGGGTGTTGCCAACAGGTCACCAAGTGGTGACAACAGGTCACTGAATGGTACCAACTAATCATTGAGTGGTGCCGACAGGTCACTGAGTGGTACCAACTAATCACCGAGTGGTGTCAACAGGTCACCGGGTGCTAGTGGTTCGAATGGCCAATTAACCATGTTCCAGTCAACATGCACAATGTGCCTGAGTTGGATATTGTGTCTTGGTGCATCACTATAAAGTCGCCACGAATGTGAACTGTCACACAAGTCGGTACCCATCCTGATATAACCTTAGATGTTGCCAGGACGGTAAACTTAAGAACCAACCAACTAATGTGAGAAGTGGTAGAGGCATTGAACACAATTGAAATGTCGTCTGCTTCATAAGTGAATGAGCAAAGCAAATAGAAATGTTTCTTTCTTGTTCTGGTAGCAGTGTCTGGGTAGTTAATGGTGCTCTGTGCGATCTCATTCTTATGTATCTGTATATTAATCACATCCTTTGTCATGTAACATATATAGTGGTGAACAGGTAACTCACCCATATACTACGTGTACTTAAAAATGTAATATTTACTAGTATCTTATTTTGTCAAAGTGACAAATAAGGAAATACTCGAACAGACGGGGCTGCCCTCTGTGGAAGATCTTCTGATCAAAAAGAATCTCTGGTGGACTGGACATCTCATGAGGATGTCATCAGACAGGCTACCAGAGCAGATCCTCTATTCTCAACTGTCTTCTGGTTACAGAAAGAGAGGCTGCCCTCATCTCCGGTTCAAGGGTACCATCAAGAGAACCCTGAAGCTGAAAGACATTAAGACCCACTCATGGATGCAACTCTCACAGCAGAGAGCTAAATGGAGAGCGGCAGTCAAGTAATGAAAGCAGTCTTTGTCGCATCGTGACCTACAGCATGATGATGACGATTGTATTATGGCAATATAAACACATGAACTATTCCAGTCTAACCTAATTGTGTTCTAATTAGTCTACTTAACCATCCAATGGAGGAGGTCCATGTGTGTCCCCCCCCCCCCTCCCCACCCCCACCGTCCCCGCCTCCATTTCTCCCACATCAAATGCTTTCGGTATCGATAAATAGTGCTACCTTTTCCATATGTGATATATAACATGTTATCCGAGTATAAATGCACGGAAGTGAATTATTCGTGATACATATTGTATCGATTATATATATATATATGATGTATAATGAATTATGCGAGTATAAAGATACGTAACGGTTAATTATTATTATTGTTATACTCTGTAAGACTCCATAAGATCAACACTCCACCTTCTCCTCGCCTCCGCCGGATGTAGACCAGTGTCAGTCACACCGGAGGATATATATATATATATATATATTCATATGAAAATATATGTAGAAGTTTTTTTTCTGTACAGAAGCGTCTATAACAGGCCAGCTTTGCCACTGTGCACTACCCTACAACAACTACTACTACTACTGCTGCTATTCTAACATACTTTAAGTAGTTTAGTGCAATAACAACAACGCCAATGGCGCCCTCTATAGGGGACTCTGAGCATCGCATGATTTACTCTCGTAAATTTAATTAGTTTGGTTTTATCGGTGCTTTTTTTGTGTGTGTTCTCCCTCTCCCTTAACTCCACCCCCCTCCACCCGCCTCCCCCCCCCCCCCCTCCTCCTCACCCCCTACTCTGGGGTGGGTGGGTAGTGGGTGGGTGGCTGTAACGATATTGTGACACCCGCTACACGCGTGGCTGAAGCACCTATATGCAGTGTCAATTACGGCTTCTAAATATATTAATCAAATCTTCGGGGGAGGGAGGAGGTGGGAGGGAGGAAGGAGGGGGGAGGAGGAAGGACGGGGGGGGGGTTGAACCTGTGCCCGGCGTCTTGGCACGCACCGGCGCTGTATGCTGTTGTATGATGTTGTATGCTGTTGTATGCCGTTGTATGTTGATGTATGCTGTTGTATCTTGCTGTATGATGTGGTATGCTGTTGTATGCTGCTGTATACTGTTGTCTGCCGCTGTATGATGTTGTATCTTGTTGTATGATGCTATATGATGTTGTATGCTGTTGTATGATTTTGTATGATTTTGTATGATGTATGTTGATGTATGATGGTGTATGTTGGTGTATGCTGTTGTATGGTGCTGTAAGCTGGTGTATGTTGCTGTATGCTGTTGTATGTTGCTGTATGCGACTGTATGCTATTGTATGTTGCTGTATGTTGCTGTATGATGTTGTATACTGTTGTATGTTGCTGTATGCTGTTGTATGTTGATGTATGATGGTGTATGCTGTTGTATCTTGGTGTATGCTGTTATATGTTGCTGTATACTGTTATATGTTGCTGTATGCTGTTGTATGGTGCTGTATGCTGCAGACCATCTCATGTCGGTACCAGTGGAGGCAGTCATGCAATGGCGCTGACTTCCGGTTGGCGTTAGTTATCTGCACCCGCTAAAACCAGCACGGCTTATTCTAGCGCTACTAGAAGGTGGCGCCATCTATGGTACCCCTACAAACATGCACCCCTTACAATTGTGTGTGGGCTTTTTTTAAATTCTTTTTATACAAAAAAAAATCATAAATTTTTAGTAAGATATATTTTTGTTGTTGTCATTTTTGTAAATGGTTCCCGCACCCGAGTTCGTAATTAAACTCGCGACTAATGCACGCCGTTACAGGCCTGTCGTATCCGCACAAAAACGGGACGCCGCTCCTCCCAGCGGGCGCGTTGTACTAGCGGCACGCCGATGGTTTCCTCGATCGAAATGTAACAATTCATCGATAATATAAAAAGAAAGGAAAAAAGGGAAAAATATTAAATAGGAGCGTGTGGAATCCAGCCTGTGTTCTTAATCAGACTTGGATAGAGGGGGGGGGGGGGGGTTGTGACAATGTGATTAGAATTAGAAAGCTTTAATTATTATTAATATTATTAAATTAGGAGTAAATATTCGCAGCTTTATGTAGGTGGGTAGTTGGTGAAGCTTCTCTCACACGCGATAACGCACGGCAAACCTAGGGATTGCGTGCACTCACCCATTGGAACCATTCTATGTATGGGTGGGGGGGGGGGGGTATGGGTGATGGGGGGTGGAGGGGGTACTCTATGAAAACTAAGAGGTTTTCGTCATTATTTCCCAACAAAGGTTTCTGTTATTTTTCAAGTGTTGCGTGAATGTGGATTGTTGGGGTGTCGTGTGGAGATAATATGTTTTGCGTGTTGTTTGGTGTTGGGGTGGGGGTGGGTGGGGTGGGGCTAGGGGTGGGGGGAGCACCCAACACTTGCACACACACACGCACTCCGCACACAAATTTAAATATCAACAGTTTTTAAACAGAATGGGAATTTGATATTTAAGGTTCGTTGCGTGTCGCGCGCGATATGAGGGGGGAGGGGGGAGGGGGGGATGGGAGAGGGGGGGGCGGAGAGGGTGAGGGGACGGGAGAAAGGGGGCAGGATGGGGTTTGGAGAAAGGGAGGTAGAGGCGGGGAGGAGAAGGAGGGAAGAAGCAGGGGATAGCAGGAGGGGGAGGGGAAGAGGAGGGGAAGAGGAGGGGAGGGGAGGCGGAGAGGGGGGTATATTAAAAGTTTGGGAGCTGTTGGAAAGAGTAAAGTGTAGAGTTTTGTCTGGTAATGAATATTGACTGTTCTGATTGTTGTAGTTTGTTTGTTTGTTTGTTGTTGTTTTACGTCCTAGCAACATCTAAGGTCATATCAGGACGGGGATTGTTGTATACTTGTTGCTTCCTAGCCAGGCGTTCGGCATTATTAGGATAGGTTCGACCCTGGTCGAGTCAAATGAGTGAATTAGAAATGTATCCTTTTCGCTTCCTAGCCAGGCACCCAGCATTATTACTATTAGGATAGGGCGAGGACTGGTTGGAATCGGCGTCAGGATAATGTGACTGAGTGGGATATTGGGTCATGGTGCTTGTGGTGTGGTCTGGTCTCCCAGTGGGGCAGTACTATAAAGTCGCCATGAGTGTGCACTGTCACAAGTCGGTGCCGTTCCTGATATGACCTTAGATGTTGCCAGGACGTAAAACTCCCATAACCAACCAACTGGATGGAGGCTGAATGGCAAATTAAATCGGTTTAAAATGCCGCAGGAAAAGGCGCGGGCAAAGAAAGAGCCCTGGTAAATAAGTGTGTCTTCCGAAAGCACTCCATTCGTCTGAGATACCTCACACACACAATAAAAAGACACACAAACAAAGACATAAAAGACAAGCAAAGAAAACCCCATTCAAAAACAAGAAGTGACACCGGGGTAGGTGTGGAAGAAATTCAAGTTGATTAAAGTAAAATTATGTTTAAACCCGACTAAAAAAAATTATTAACAAAATGGTGGGGGTGGGGGTGGGGGTGCGGTGCGGTGTGTGTGGAATGGGAATGTGGGGGTGGAGGGGTAAATAACGGCGACGGGAAACTGCGTTGGGTCGCGTAACCTCAAAAACCTGGATGAAACCTTTTAAAAAAACCTTTAATGAACTGGAAAATAATGGCGGCGTTAAAAGAAAGTCTTCCTTTGGGTAAAATTATAGTCGTGCAGACGTGGCAAATGATCGTGTTTAGAAGTAAACTGACCACGCCGAGATCGGGGGGGGGGGGAGAGTAGGGGGGCGGGAGGTGAAATTTAACTCCAGGTTTATCAATTATAGGTACAGTTGCGTAATTCCATAGTTTTGAGTTTCTTCCATTAACGAACCGGTGGTCCACAACTGGTTCATCGTGGAGTGTGGTATATGCTGTCCTGTCTGTGGGAAAGTGCATATAAAAGACCCATTGCTGCTTATCGGAAAGAGTAGCCTATGTGGCGGCAGCGGGTTTCCTCCAAAGAAATATGTCAGGTTGACCATATGTTTGGGTTTAGAACTTAGAAGATAGGACCATTTTCATCGGACTATGCAGTTTTTAACTGAGATGAATATCTTCAACATTTCAATGTGGTTGTTAATGTTTAGTCACACGCACCCCTCCCCTCCCTTAACCTTCCCTCCCCTCCCCCCTTCCCTTTCCTTCCCCTCCCCCCTTCCCTTTCCCTCCCATTCCATCCCTTCCCCTCCCGTCCCTTCCCCTCCCTCCCCTCCCATCCATCCTCTCCCCTTCCAGCCCCTCCTCTCCCATCATCTCCCCTCCCCATCACCTCCCCTCCCCATCACCTCCCCTCCCATCACCTCCCCTCCCATCACCTCCCCTCCCCATCACATCCCCTCCCCATCACCTCCCCTCCCCACCACCCCCCCCTCCCCCTCACACCCCCTCATCCGCTTTCTTTTCCTCCTCTTCCATTCCCTCCGCTGCCACTGCCCTCCTCCATCGCCTTCTCCTCCTCCATTCGAAACTCTAGCCGTCCCCGCCTTTCCCCTCTCCTCCCTTCCGCTCCCTCCTTTCCCTCTCCTACCACTCCCTCTCCCCGCCTTTTCCCTCTCATCCATTCCCATCCCCTCCTTTCCCTCTCCTGCCATTCCCCTCCCTGCTTTCGCCCTCTCCTCCATTTCCCTCCCCTCCTTTCCGCCCTCCTCCCATTCCCCTCCCTCCTTTCCCTCTCCTCCATTCCCCTCCCCCGCCTTTCCCCTCTCCTCATTCCCTCCCCTGCCCCCTCCTTCACCTCTCCTCCATTCCCTCCCCCTTTCCCCCTCTCCTCCATTCCCCTCCCCTCCTTTCCATCCCCCTCCTTTCTCTTTTCCCCTCTCCTCCTTTCCCCTCCCCTCCCCTCATTTCCCCTCTCCTCCATTCCCCTCCCCGCCTTTTCCTTCCCCTCACACTCCTTTCCCCTCCCTCCTTTACTTCCCCTCTCCGCCTTCCCCTCACCCATCCTTTCCCCTCTCCTCCATTCCCCTCCCCTCCTTCCCCTCCTCCTCCTTTCCCCTCCCACTCCTTTCAACCCTCTCCTCCTCTCCCCTCCCGTCCTTTCACCTCCCCTCATTCACCTCCCACCCAACAATTGCCTTTCCCCTCTCCTCCACTTCCCATCCCTAGCCCTTCCCCTCTACCTCCCAATCCATCCGATACACACCAAACATCCCATGCACACCATTCCCCCCTTCCCCCTCCCTCCCCTCCTCCCTTCCCCTCATGCCCCTCCCCTCCCTCACACACACAAGACACTGATTCCAGGTGAGAATTGAGGCGAGTGTGTTGGTGAGGTGGCGATGGGGTTAGGGGATGGGGCTGGGTGTCGGGGGGGGGTGCGGGGGGTGGTTGCGGGATTCGCGTGGTAAACACCACAGGTGTGAGAATGGCTTAAATGTCACCCCATGTGGGGGGTGGGAGGTGGGGGTGTAATTACAGATGAGGTCTGTAACTTGATGCTGGTAGCGGGGTGGTGGTGGAGGGGGATGGTGGATGTAGGTGACCAGGGGGCGTGTGGGGGGAGGGGGAGGGGGCGGTCATGTCTGCCAGCTGGGTAAGTTTACACCTGATCCACCCCGCGGGGACTGGTTGCCCTATAAACCACCCCGCCTACAGCAACAGACACGCACACGCACACGCACACGCGCACGCACACACACTCGTGTAATCAGGTCGGTCGCGGGAGAGCAGCTCAATGACTCCGCTTACAAAGGGAGGCGTGTCAAAGGTGGCAGGATGGGCTATTGGGTAGGGCGCCCTGCTTCTTGTTGCGGAAGATTGTGGGTTCTCAAGGGTTCGATCCCTGGCCAAGTCAAGCTGAAGACTTATCGAATCCTCAAAGGACAAGCAGAGTGGAGTGTATTTCTGGTGTATAAAGCTAGTCTTGTGTATCCCATGCCACCTCCCCCTACCCTCCCTCCGAATACACACACTCACTCACACACATATTCAAACACACACACTTGGTCAAACTCACACACACATTCAAACACACACACACTTAGTCAAACAGACTGGAGTGTTTCTGGTGTATAAAGCTAGTCTTGTGTTTCCCTTCCCACACTCCCTCTGAATACACAGACTCACTCACACACACACTCAAACACACACACACACACTTAGTCAAACTCATGCCTGTGCACATTCACACTCACTCACACACAAACACTCTCACTCACACTGATACTCTCACACTCTCACTCACACTCTCACTCACACTCACACACACACTCAAACACACATTCACACACACCAATGCGCATTCATTCACAAACTCACACACATACTCAAACACACACACACACACTTAGTAAAACCCATACATATGCACATTCACACTCACTCACACACAACCACTCCCACTCACATTCACACACTCTCACTCACTCTCACACACACTCACACTCGCACACACACTCAAACACATATTCACACACACACCAATGCGCATTCATTCACACACTCACACACATACTCTCTCTATCATTCACACAACACAAACACCTACTCACACATTCACATACACGCTCACACACTAACACTCTCTCACTCAAAGACACACACACAAAGACACACCCATACACAATCTCCCTTACTCACACACTCTCACTCACATACTCAAACATACTCAAACACCAACACACCAGCACGCACGCGCAGAAACTTGTACACTCACACATATATAATACGCACGCATATAGTCACGCATTCGCACACACTCACACATACGCGCGCAGCCACACTCTGTCATACACCAACACACATATCATCATCATCATCATGCTGTCGGTCGCGATGCGACAAAGACTGCTTTCATTACTTGACTGCCGCTCTCCATTTAGCTCTCTGCTGTGAGAGTTTCGTCCATGAGTCGGTCTTAATTTCTCTCAGCTTCAGGTTTCTCTTGATGGTATCCTTGAACCGGAGACAAGGGCGCCCTCTCTTTCTGTAACCAGAAGATAGTTGATAATAGGGGATCTGCTTTGGTAGCCTCTCTGATGACATCCTCATGAGGTGTCCAGTCCCCCGGAGATTCTTTTTGATCAAAAGATCTTCCATAGAGGGCAGCCCTGTCCGGTCGAGTGTTTCCTTATTTGTCACTTTGTCCTTCCAGGTTAGCCTCATGATTGAACGCAGATGTCGCATCATGAAGGCATGCAGCTTTTTCACCTGTCGTATGTACACTGTCCAGGCCTCGACTCCGTATAGTAGGGTGGATAGCACGATTGCGTGGTAGATCTTGCTTTTGACCCGAATGGACACATGGTGGTTGTTCCAGAGTCTCTGGCGTAGTCAGCCGAAAGATGTACTAGCCTTGGCCATCCTCCTCTGTATTTCAGCATCAATGCGTCCATCACTTGATATAGTGCTTCCGAGGTAGGTGAATTCCGGAACAGAGTTCAGCTTGTTTCCGTCAACCATGATCTCCTCCTCCCGGCTTATTGTAGAGTTGGGTTGGTACAGCACCTCCATCTTCTTGATGTTAATCTTCAGGCCAAACTTCTTTGATGCATCGGAGAAAGCGTCCACTATTTTCTGGATCTCTTCAGCAGAGTGGGCAACCAGTGCACTGTCATCTGCGAATAGCAGCTCTCTCACCAGTTCAACACACATATACTCACGCTTATAATATATACCCCATATAGCTGGTATATAGATATACGGGAATAAATCTTCAGTATGAGGTTGATTATTATTTATTATTGTACGCGCTGTTATATCATTGCTTATTGTCCAATAAGGGACCACCCAGCAGCTTGTCCCATAAGCTGCGGGCCTACTGGCCTACGGTGGCGCCACCACTGTCGGTTCTTGGTACTTCCTCGCGCGCAACGACTAAATCACTCTGCTCTAAAAAGTTATGTATATATATATATACACTCACACACACACGCACTCACAGTCACACAGAGATAGACGATACCCCAACACCCTTCGCGTGTAACCCAACGTTGGCGACTTAAATTACAAGGTTCCTGGGTGTGTTTTTCCTTCCTCCTTCTTCTTCTTCTTCTTCTTCTTTAATCTTCTTCTACTACTATTACTGGGTGCTAAATACAGCAGATCACAAGTATTGTAGATGGAGGTAATCAATCACGCCTACTTTTGAAAACCACTCGCTGTGATTCAGCAATTACCCGTCGAAATAAGTACGTCGAAAAGTTTTTTTTTTTTTTATATGTATATATTTTTTTATGCGAATAATAACAGACGGGATGCGTCGACTTATTAATCAGCTGTTGTAAATAAATCCCGCTTGTCATGTCACAGCTCCGGGGTGGAGGCGGCGTTGTTTTCAGCAGCGTCTGCTCGATGCTAATAAAAGTATCCTAATCTATGTAATGAATGGGATGGGGACGCGCAATTAAAGACTTGTCACCGGGCTCAAATTAGTAAGAAACAACACACACACTCACTCCGCGCACCACCCGCTGATTCAACTCCTAAGCCGTCATTGGGAGGTTTACTTTTGTTCTTTTAGTTAAATTTCATCAGAAATTTGTAATCATTTATTTATTAAAGTGTTATTTATTGATCAACGCGCGTTTAAAAACTATATATATGCTATTAGTTTTATATATTATTAGGCTTATATGTAACAACGCAACACGAGTATATATACTACCGTAAAGCCTCCCTAATCGACCACCTCCACATATCGACCACTCGTCTATATCAATCGCTTTATTTGGGTCCCAACTCCACCATTGTAACCATATTCTAACTCCCTAAACCGACCACCTCGCTAAATGGACCACCTAAAGTCGGTCCCAAGGTCGGTCGGTCGATTTAGAGAGGTTTTACTGTATATAATATAGCATGCAAGTCGAAGCTGGGCATTATATAGGATTTAAGAGTGATAGATTCTATTAGAATGTATACTCTGATCACTACCCATCGGAAGCCAACTCCCGACCACATGGGACTGCTTTCAGCGGTGCCCATTTAGTGCTGCAGATTTGCAGCCTTCAGCGCAACAATGCGACTGAAAACTCCCTAAAAACAACAACATAATGTATACAGAAATACGTGTTTAATGGTTGCAACAGTTTGATATGTAGGATATATTCATATATAATGCATAAATGTATATAAAATACCTATTATCGGACACTGTTCAGTTATATCAGAATGGTTGTGCATAAATAGATATTTTCTAGATAAGTGCCAACAAAATAGTTAAATATAAAAAGGGAAGAGATTTAGCGAATGTAAATAAACACAGTCATTATTTTATACAGCATCTGTCAGGGAGAGTTCATTTACAAAGTGTGATTTATTTTTGTAGTAAACAGATATCTTCATATGAATAATCGATACCTTGGTGTTCTCTCACTAGTTTCAATTCAGTTCCACAGCAAATGACACTGCCCTAGAAAAAAACAATATAAAAGCATCAATGGCTTCCGTGTTAAACACAACGCCAGTCAAGCAGACGATGTTAGTCAATGGAACGCGTGCAGGGTTTTTTCCCTCCTCAATCTTTTTTTTCCATATTTTATCTAGAGGCTTAATGAAGCAGACGACACTTTTGTTCCATATCTTATCCGTCATCCATCAATATGACCGCGTTGATACACATCACATCACTGCGCATGCTCCTCCGCGGCGCGGGGGGGGGGGGGGGTGAGCTGTGTTTCCACGGTTTTACCGACCGTTGTTATGGTTACTGGGAGGAAAATAGTCCATCGCTACCAAATTACAAAAAAACAAACGCATACATGCGGCAGCGTGCTGTATCCATAATATAGAGTTCTTGCAATAACTACAGTACAATAGTCGGGATGGCCCGAATGAGTTAGAGCGTCCGTCTCCCGTGTTGGTAGATCGTGCGTTTGTGGGTTCGAACCACGCTGGTCGAGTCAAAGCAATGACTTAAAAATTTATACTTGTCACCTCCTAGCCAGGCACTCGGCATTATTAGGATAGGGCAAGGAGCATTGGAATGAGGAAGACTAATCGTCTGCGGTTGAAATTCATCTTGCTTAAATAACTAATGTACACACCAAAAAACAAACAAAAAAAACGTATGGGAAGAAGAAGAAAGTGGGGTGGGGCTGGGGGGGGGGGGGGCAAAGTCGTCTGCTGATTAATATCAGCGTTCGTTGGTAATTTTGGCGGGAAACAGCAGACGAAGTGCTTGGTGGGGGCCAATATGGGTTTGGGGGGGGGGGGGGGGGTAGGCATAATTGGCGCGTGGCGCGAAACTGGGGCCAATTTGTCCCGGTTTGCGCGATGTGCAGATAGCAGACGACACTCGGCGGGGCGGCGCGTGTCATGACGCGCAGCACGCCGCCTTCTTTGTGGGCCGGCAATCATGACGTGACGCGCGCCGGGTTCCGGTGTACGTCACACGCGACGCCATGAGTGTTTAATGGTGACCCCTGGTGGGGGTTAATGTCAGCGGGTGGTGGTTGGGAACGAGGTAAGGGGTTGGTGCGGGGGGGGGGGGGGGAAGGGTTAATATTCCTGTGCGTGTGTGGTGATGGGGAGTAGCATTATTAATGAATGGGAGGTGGGGGGGAGGGGGGGGGGGAATTAGGCCTAGCGGATAGACCCTAGTAGCAGGTGATGGAAAGGTGATTTGATATCAGGACTGGTGGTGGAGGAGGTCCTTATTATAATATTAAATAATTGTCGGCGGGAATGGTATTATTATCATTTTTATCCTTATTGGCATTATTATTATGATTAGTAGTAGTATTTATTATTTAAATAAAACGTGGAAGGAGCTGCAATGTAGGTCAGATTCCTGGGTACCAGTTGATAATGATATGCAGGGTTCTACTTTATTCGGAGATTTGTTTGTTTATTGTTGTTTTACGTCCTAGCAACATCTAAGGTCATATCAGAATGGGTACCGACTTGCGCACTCATGGCGACTTTATAGTGCTGCCCCACTGGAATACCAGGCCACCAGCACCATGACCTGATATCCCACTCAGTCACATTATCCTGACACTGAGCCAACAAGTTCTTGCCCTATCCTAATAATGCCAAGCGCCTGGCTAGGAAGCGACAAGTATCAATTTTTAAGTCATTGGTTTGACTCAACTAATGTTCGATCCCACGGTCTATCAACATGAGAGACAGACGCTCTAACTCATTCGGCAACCCCGACTGGTCTTTATTTGGGGGGAAAGGGATTCTAACAAAAGAACGTTATAAGAAAAGCGTACTAACAATTTCTGGAACGTCTTTTTGTATGTACCTGGGATTATCATCTCCCCATCTACCATTTCCCCTCGCATCTTCCCCTCCTTCCCCCTCCCACCTTCCCCCTCTCCCCCTTCCCCATTCTCCCCTCTCCCTTCTCCCCTCTCCCATTCCCCTTGCCCCCCCCCCCCCCCACCCTTTGTGTCCCTTCCTCCTGGCAGTGTTACGTGTGAGAGTTGACTTCCCCTCTCCCCTCTCCCCTTCCACCCCCTCTCCTCCCCTCTTCCCCTCCCCTCTCTCCCCCCTCCCCCCACCCCCCCCCCTCCCTTTGTGTCTCTTCCTCCTGGCAGTGTGACGTGTGAGGGTTGGCTTTGACGCCTGATTAATCCAGAGGTGGGAAACAGTGAGTCTGGTAGCTGATTGACAGATTGTCGGCAAGGGCGGTCACTGGAGCGTGTCGGGTGGGGGTTGGGGGGTGCAGTGGGGATGGGGGGGGTGATGAAGTGCCAGCCATGCAACGCGTTTTGCTCACAATTAGCTGACAGAGTGACAGGCTTGTTGTTTTTGGGGGAGTTTTCATGCAGCACTGCATGGCCACCGCCAAACTGGGTTGGTCCCATGCGGCTGGGAGTTGGCTTCCGGTGGGTAGTGACTTGACTTGACTTCTGGGGGGTTTGTAACCGTACAACGGTTACCGGCTGCAGAACTGCAGCAATATAGAGAGGCACCGATAAATTGGTCCAATCTTTGGTTTAAGATTAATCTTCTGGTGTGACGGTTGTAGAAGCTGGGGATGTCTTTACAACAATTAAACGATGAATCATTGGGGTGGGGCCGAATCACACCGGTCCGACAGTAGTACAGCACTCGTATCCAGGTGACAGCAGCAAGGGTTTGGGAGGAAGGGATGGGTAGAGGTGGTTCCAGCAACAAGAACAAAGTGAGAGAAACGAGATGGTAAAGGGCTCCACCCACCCTTGATCAGGGGGAGAAGTAAGCATGGGAGAAAAATAAAAGGGTAGAGTATAGGAAAGAGAAATGAGGAGAGTTGAGTCAAAGGACCGTGTCTATTTGCTCTACGGTGACCAGCCGGCGAGCCAAAGACATGGTGGAGAGAGTAAGGGTAGAAAGGCTCCCCCTCCTGGAACTCTTTTCAGACATTATCATCAAGGAGGAGCATGGCCAGCAGAGAGGAGATAGAGAGAGGTGTGGACAAAGTGCGGACCGGATAGCAAGTGCGGTGGGTAGTGGTCAGAGAAATCAGGGAGGGGGTCAAGGGATCGGGTGGGGGGGGGGGGGCGGGAAGCGCGGGAGGGGGGGGGGGGGGTAAAAAGAAAGGCAAGCATCAACGGTAACGGAAAAATGAGCCTCGTTCTGGATGTACGTGGTATATTGCTTATGAGGCGGTTATACTAAGCTATAGGTTTTGAAAATTTGATGTTTTCATCGGACTATGCAACTTTAAGTACAGAACATGGACTAGGTTTGTTTTTGTCAGTTCTTTAGTTCCATTCCATTTCCGTTCATTTAGCTTTCACAATCACGCACTCACCACCACGCGCATTCATACGCACACGCGCACACGCGCACACACACCCTTTCAGAGTCGTCGCGTTGCATTTGAAGTGCGTAATTGAAAAGGCTATCAAATATAGTGAAGGCAGTCTTTGCACAGACTTTGCATGTGACTGTGAATCTGATCGGTGTCTGTTACAAATTAGTTTGTGAACTTCCCAGATAGACACGCACAGTGTTACGTCATTAATCAATTCACTCCCAGAAGGCCATGGGAGTGCTGTGCGTTTCCTGTTCCCAGCACTTTGCATCTACAGGGCCACACATACGTGTGTATGTTTATTTAGCCGTCACTAACTGTGTTAGTGTCGCTATGGCAACTGACAATCAACGTCTGCGTTCTCAAGGCTATGCATTTAGGTCCAATTTTTAATGGAGATGGTTTATTAAACAATTCTCAGTGGGGACTGAAGTGAACTGTTGAATTATTTCGCAGCAGACGACAATTTCGTGACGACTGGGTTAATTTGGCGCCATTAATTTAGAGATACGCCTGTCGTGTAGAAGTGGGATGGAACCCGTATAGAGTGACTACTGTGTGATCTGCATCTTTTAGGGAACCAGCGTAACAGGAACCGGAAGTTATTAACACCTTTAAGAGAATGAGGAACAAGCTAAGGAGCTGGTTCCGGTTATATAACACATCTGTTTGTCTGTCTGTCGGCTTGGATTGACATGGCTAATCATGGGGCAACTGCCATACTTGGAAGGCGATCCCGGTGCCTGGGAGGTTCTAACTTGTCCGCTTCTTGCCCATGTAAGGAACATGTAAAGTCCTGTCACACTACGACGTGACAACGTCAGTGTAGGGAGAACGTGAAAAACGCCGAACTTCTTGGCGTGGTATGCAAATTTGGGCACAAGCTGAACTTGGATGCAGCGTAGATGGTGGGAGCGTAACGTCGCTAAAGCATAGTGATATCGTCATTCAACAAGAGAGGACAATGTAATTACGCTCACGGAACGTTATGAACGTTATTCCATCGCCAGAACTATGTTGCTTTACGTTATGTGATGTTACATGCATCATGACACGGTGGTGAAATGCTGAACATACGCTCAACATACGTTTGGCGTACGTTCTCCTGACGTTCTCCTGATGTTCCCATTACACCGCATGGACGTTTCCACCGGTGCTAATGTGGGTCGACGTAGTGGAACGTAGTGAGCAGCGTTTGACTAACGACCGTTTAACGTCATTGACGTTCGCTGAACAGCGAATGTAAACCCTTACGTTCAAAACCTTGATGCGCGCCGACGTAACACGACGTAACGTGACGTAGCTCGACATCAGTCTAACGTCATTCTGACATCATCATAATGTAACCCAACGTATGTCAACCTAATGACGAAGAGTGCTCACGTCAGGCTTACGTTGGCTCGTTACGTCGTAGTGTGACAGGGGTATAAGTATAACAGAAACACTTATTATAATTATATTTACTAATACTAGATAGTATTACTAATTAATTTATTCTCTAATTATATATAGATATGTGTATTTATTTAAATGTATATGATAAAAGGCTATGAAAAACCTATCAATGTATCATTCCAGTTACTACATCTACATTAATTTCTAGGTTGCCAGTAATTGCTACTGGCGCCACCTATACACATTTCCATGTACTACTAGCACCACATGTATCCTGTTCTACCATACATAGTCAAAGTTGGTTCAATATAATTATCGCACATGTTGCCATGGCAACAGGGTGTAAATGCATAATGCCAGAATGTGCCTTCCCCTATCCCATTCTAAATACACCGACACAAATGCAGTGTAATATATATATATATATATATATATATATATATATATATATATACATATATATTGTATATACAGTAAAACCTCTCTAAATCGATCGACCACGGGACAGTCTTTAAATGGTTCATTTAGTGGGTGGTCGGTTTAAGAAGATTTTTTTAATCTACACATTGGTATTGTATGGACGATCATTTGGGACCCAAAGAAAGCAATTGATATAGGGGAGTGATCAATCTGTGGAGGTGGTCGGTTAGACTTAGAGAGGTTTTTCCGTATACAGTAAAACATCTCTAACCGACCACCTCCACAAACTGACTACTCCCCTATATCGATCGCTGTATTTGGGTCCCAACAATACCATTGTAACCATATTCTAACTCCCAAACCCGACCACCTCCCTAAATGGACCACTTAAAGTTAAAGTCTGTCCCAAGGTCGGTCGATTTAGAGAGGTTTTACTGTACATACACATGTGTGTGCTTGTCTATGCATACTGTTGCGTAGTTTTATAGATAACATTTAAGGCGCACTCTGCCTACACAGGTTTTAATGTGTTTGTCCATTTGTTGAGCTGCAGTTTGCCATTCCGTGCGCGTGCCTATTTAATGGTGTCACGCTTACAGCAATTGAACTCAATTCGAGCGGTAGGTGGCGCGGTGCCGCTTCCGGTGCGCATGCGCCTGAGTAGGGTGGTGGGTATACACACGTTAATGGCGGCGCATAAAGCGAGGCGTGTGTTCAGATTCATCTAATGTGGACGCACCTGAATGCACCTGCACACCGCACTGCGCTACATCACACTGCACCACACCACACCACACCCGCCACTACACCGCACCGGACTACATCACACTACACCAGACCACACCCGCCACCACACCGCACCACATTACATCACACCACTCCCACCATCACACCGCACCGCATTACATCACACTGCACCACACCACACCCGCCATCACACCGCACTGCACTACATCACACTGCACCACACCACACCCACCATCACACCACACTGCACTACATCACACTGCACCACACCACACCCACCACCACACCACACCGGACTACATCACACTGCACCACACCACACCCGCCATCACACCGCACTGCACTACATCACACTACACCACACCACACCCGCCATCACACCGCACTGCACTACATCACACTACACCACACCACACCCGCCATCACACCGCACCGGACTACATCACACTGCACCACACCACACCCACCATCACACCATGCCGCACGACATCACACTACACCACACCACACCTGCCATCATACCACACCGCACTACACCACACCACGCCACACCACACCACGCCACGCCATACCACACATATATGCATAACGAGACTTTGTGACGGCGTTTAGAAGCTTTACGGTAAGGGTAACAGAAGTGGACTTACACGGGCCCCCCACGTGCATGATGAGTAATCGATGCCATCGTGGTGTCCTCCAGTAGGTGTCGTGTGTAGATACAGGTAACCGAGTACCGAAGCTTGCCAAGTCGCGTCCCTCATGGTGTAGGCAATCTACCTACCTGGTGAATGTACCACACCACACCACACCACACAGTGTGATGGATGTAATGCGGTGCGGTGTGGTGCCGGGTGTGGTGTAGTGTGATGTAGTGTGGTGTGGTGCTGGGTGTGGTGTAGTGTGATGTAGTGTGGTGTGGTGCTGGGTCTGGTGTAGTGTAATGTAGCGCGGTGCAGTGTGGTGTAGTGTGAAGTACGGTGCCGGGTGTGGTGCAGTGTGGTGCCGGGTGTGGTGTAGTGTGATGTAGTGTGGTGTGGTCTGCTGCTGGGTATGGTGTAATGTGATGTAGTGTGGTGTGGTGCCAGGTGTGGTGTAGTGTGGTGTGGTGTGGTGTAGTGTGATGTAGTGCAGTGTGGTGCGGTGTGGTGCTGGGTGTGGTGTAGTGTGATGTAGTGTGGTGCCGGGTGTGGTGTAGTGTTATGTAGTGTGCTGCCGGGTGTGGTGTAGTGTGATGTAGTGTAGTGCAGTGTGGTGCTGGGTGTGGTGTAGTGTGATGTAGTGTGGTGTGGTCTGGTGCCGGGTGTGGTGTAATGTGATGTAGTGCGGTGCGGTGTTGTGCCGGGTGTGGTATACTGTGATGTAGTGCAGTGTGGTGTGGTGCCGGGAGTGGTGTAGTGTGATGTAGTGCAGTGCGGTGTGGTGCCAGGTGTGGTGTAGTGTGAAGTAGTGTGGTCTGGTCTGGTGCCGGGTGTGGTGTAATGTGATGTAGTGCGGTGCGGTGTGGTGCCGGGTGTTGTGCCGGGTGTGGTGTAATGTGATGTAGTGCGGTGCGGTGTGGTGCTGGGTGTGGTGTAGTGTGATGTAGTGCGGTGCGGTGTGGTGCCGGGTGTGGTGTAGTGTGTATTGTAGTGCGGTGTGGTGTGGTGCCGGGTGTGGTGTAGTGTGATGTAGTGCGGTGCAGTGTGGTGCCGGGTGTGGTGTAGTGTGTATTGTAGTGCGGTGCGGTGTGGTGCCGGGTGTGGTGTAGTGTGGTGTAGTGCGGTGCAGTGTGGTGTAGTGTGATGTAGTGCAGTGCGGTGTGGTGTAGTGTGATGTAGTACCACCTTTCCTTTTAAACCTGGTGCCGGGTGTGAGTAGAGAGGAACTGTCTGCACCGGTGTGGTGTAATATTGCATCCTCTGAGACCTGCCCTTCCAGCAGTGAAGTGGAGGGGGGGGGGGAGGGGGGGGGTGGGGGGAGAGGATGAGAGAGGAGAGCGGGGAGGGGAGAGGCGAGTGGAAGAGAGAGGGAGGGAAGAGGAGGAGAGAGGAGGGCAGGAGATGGTAGAGGAGGGGAGAGGTGAGAGGAAAGTAGGGGAGACAATGGGAGAGGGGAGGAGGAGAGGATGGGAGAGGAACGGCTAGAGGACAGGAGGGGAAGAAAGGAGAGGAGGGACCACAACCACAAAGGGAGGGAGGCCGAGAATGGGAAAGACGGAGAGGAGGGGTGGGAAGGGGAAGGGACTGGAGAGGAGGGCTAGGAAAGGGAGGGGACGGGAGGGGAGAAGAAAAGAGAGGCGATGTGAGAAAAGGGGAGGAGAGTGGAGGGCAAATGAGAGGTGGGGAGGAACTGAAGGGAGAGGAGGTGAGACTGAGAGAAGAGGATAGAAACTGAAGGGAGGGGAAAGCACGGCAGGAGATGGGAGAGAAGGTGAGGGCGCTGCGATGTGTGCGGTGCGTATTCTATGTACGGCTCAGTGGGGTCTCATGCCCCCTGCTGATTGCGCACTCCCCCCCCCCCCCCCCCCCCCCCCCCCCCCCCCCCCCCCCCCCCCCCCCCCCCCCCCCCCCCCCCCCACACACACACACCTAACCTCCCTCCTATCATAACCTCCCTCCCCCACCGCCTCCCGCCTGGCCGATGCTCGCGTGTGGCCCGCCGCCGGTGGCGCCGCCCGTCGGACGGTCGGGGGGCGGGCAGCCGGGGGACGGGGGTTGGTGCCGGGTCGGGTGTCCTTACCGCAGGGGGTGTTTGGGCGGCGTGTGTTGGACGACTCCCCGGGGACGAGCCGCCCCTCACGGCGCTATAAAAAGCTCCCATCAGCGCCCCCTGGAGGGCACAGCGCGCATTACCCACCCGCCACACGTATGGACCGCTCCCTCACGCCACCGTGCGGGGAGAAGAGAAACCCCTCCTGCCCCCCACGCCCCCCCGACACCCCCCTCCCCGCCCCCTCCCGCTGCCCTATCTGCCTCCCCCCCCCACCCCCCGACGCCACCTAAACCCCACGGCAGTGTGAGGGCACTACTGTACTACTAGCACTAGGGCAGCTGGTGGTTAGAGGGTGGTAAATGGTAGGTCAGAGTTCATGGTCTCCTGGCTACTTCCGGTAATACTAATAGCAAGCCCAATGCCTGATATGATACTTGATAGCTGTTGCTTTGTTTGTTGGGGTTTTACGTCCGTGTGTTGGTTGCTGGAGTTTTAAGTCCTAGCAACATCTATGACCATATCCTTCGCGGTGACCGAATTGGTAGAGCGGGGATCATGGTGCCAGTGGCCTGATTTTCTAGTGGAGAAGCACTATAAAGTCGCCATCAATGCACACTGGCAGTGTCATAAGTCGATACGCGTCCTGATATGTTGCTAGGATGTAAAACTCCAACAAACAACCATTCAACCAATATATGGCGATATCAGGATGGGTATCGATTTGTCTGTGACAGTGCACACTCATGGTGG